>JAQIXP010001084.1:0-20284 GCA_034700285.1 Proteroiulus fuscus
GAGTCATGACATTCGTTTTGCACCAATGCATTATGGGCAGAGCATGCACAAAATCTGATTACGTCATGCAAACAGTACGAAAGTGAGATTTTGCGTGAGCATTTCTTTCACGTCGTTTCTGTCTGCTATATTTTAAACTTCTTTTATTATTATTTAAAATAACATAATCATGATGTAAATATAAATAGTGCCAATCATAGTTTTATACAGGGATTTGTTTAAAAATAAGTAAATTTTTGCATACATATTTCCTTTAATATAAGATCTTATTGCTAACCTGCATGGTTTTTCAATAGGAGAATTATTCTTTTTTATGTGCTGAAAGTAGCAGATAGGACAAGATATTTATTAGGCATAACTAAAATCTAGCGAAATTATTTACGAAATTATATAAAATGAATGTAAAATTGAGAAAACGTTAGTCATGTATACCTTATATTTCGTATTTGTTGCAAAAATAAAAAATTTCCTAAAATTTTGTTTAAGCCAGACCAATGGCAATATATAGCAGAGTGACAAAATACAAATACCGCCTATTTGTCAATGTATACCTTTTTGTCCTGAGTTTGTCCCTGAATTACTGCATGCTTGATGTAATTCCTTAAATCTGGCAGCATTGTGCTTTCGTTTTTAATCATTTCAAGTCTCATTTCCAATTACAAATAAATTAAATTCGTTAAGATCTATATCTTTTCATGAATACCAGATATGACATCATCAAGGGACGATTTCGTAAATTATATAAAATAATTCACGAAAATCACAACCTTTCTATTAATGAATTATTTAAACATTTTTTAGATAATCAGTTAATTGACAAATACTATAGTTTTTGTACGTTTATTTTCAAATACTTATAAATAATAACTGATATTGTCTATAATCAAAACTTACATTTTAACCGTAAATTCATATGTATATTACGCACTGTAAAAATTATGTTACTTGTTTCAAGAAACCAAGTCACCATAATCTTGCTATCAATTTTAAGTCACACTTTAAACTTAATTTCAGTTAAAAGGTATCTTAAATCAAGAATAATTCTTGATATAAGATACAAGATTAAATTGGAATTTTAATTTTTTTTGTTTGTATAACTTAAATTAAGTTGAAAGTGTGACTTCAAATTGATAGCAAGATTATGGTGACTTGGTTCCTTGAAACAAGTAACACAATTTTTACAGTGTTTGTATGTATTTTTTTTGTAAAATACAATTTGAAAAATTACAATAAATTATAAACAAAGTTGATAAATTATCAGAGAAAAGTAATATTGGTCTACAAAATTTCCTTTTGATATTTTGTTGATGTGCCAATTACCTATTAGCCTAACAACAGCTTTAGCACAACTGATAGACCTACCTATACATATAGAATGTTAGCAGGCCTTCATAAAAAACTAAAATTCAATTAATATATAGGCCTATAAAATATCCAGCAATTCTAAATCAAGTCTTCTATACTAGTTTAGCCACACAAAAATATAAAGTCTAAGACTAAAAGCTAAACTGCCAGCATGATACCCTATATACTAAAAATTTCATGGATGAATTTAACATTTGGCCAGTTTTTTACCGACATTTTCTCAGTATAAGCAAAAGGCCAAGATACTCAAAAAAATTCGGCATAAAAAACCCTAGAATACAAAAAAACAAAACGCTTTTTTGCAAGTCAAGTATATAGATTTCTGATTTTTCTCATGGCACAATCTTAAAAGACTTCTCGACGGTAAGATACCTTTGTACTTATTTTCCCCCTCATTTTTTTTATATAAATACTCTTAATAAAAAAAATCATATTTTTATGCTTGGCAAACTGACTAAAGCGTAAAAAATTTTAAATTATAGGCAATCTATTATTTTCAAACGCCGATATAAGTGTAATATAGACCAGAACATTTTTTTGAAGGTGGCCTAAAAAAAACACCAAACTGTTTTTTTGATTAAAATTGTGAATGCATGGCTGAGTCTTAAATGAAAGTCAGAAAGATGGAGGTAATTAATGAAATTCAATTAAATTTAGAATACATAATAAAGTTTATCTAACTGAATCCAAAATGATTTTATGCAGTTTGCTGTGTATCTGCACACGTCTTCTTAATGGCGAAAAATGGTATAACTTTAATTTGGATTTAATGAACATTTGGGTAAATTCTTAGAAACAAAAAATTATTTCGGAAATTTGTTGAAAAAGACGGGTTAATATTTACACAGTAAGCGAGAACTTCCAAAAGTTTCATTAATGTGCATGTTAAGCCGCATTTACACTATGTAATTATAGCGTGTCATTAGATGAAGCGCCGTTTTAGACAAAAATGGTTATAATTTTACTCGCAAATAATTTTAAATGATGTGCAGAATCTATATTGAATTTGTAAGCTTTGTATAAAACATTAGTCCAATCATTACAAAATAAATACTTACGTCATTTGAGTATAGCCTATATTATTTCCAACAAAAGAGTGAACTATTTTCTGCTCACTTATGAACTGTGATATGCACATTAACCAATCTAAAAGTATCAATTACATGTAGTTTTCTTAAATTTAAAAACAATATACTAAAACTAATTTTCGTATTTTGAGCTCTAAACTTTTAATGGTGATGGTGTGCTTTCGGGGGATCATGATATAGCCAGGAGTGCCCACCATCACCCCCCCCCCTCCAAACCCAGTCTCACGTACTAAAACAGCATTTTGGTTGTATGACGAAAATACTAATATATTCTGTTTCGACTTAAAAGAAGACAAGAATTCCCAATCAAAACCGGTTTTACAGTAGAAAATTAAATTGCCTTTTTTAGGGGATGAAAAACATTGACATTTTTCACAGAGGTTTCAACCTGTACCTTAATCATTGCGCCCCCTCCCCCACACATATACTATATCAAACACAGAGCTATAGACCAATGCAGCCATAGTCCAAATATGCACATATATATTATACAAATATCAGAATAATATCTTTATTAGAATTCAATTCATTGCGATAACCAAACGTAACAGGCCCTAAAAGATCTTTCATTCAAACTTGGTGATAAAAAATCGATGAAAAGCCAGGCTTCAGAAAAGGAAAAATTTTACGATGATATGCCTTATTAAAAAAATGCACGGATTCAAATCCCGCCATTATCCCATGCATACATAGGGCCTATATGTCTGTATTCCAGTTTTACAAACATTGCAATACACACATAAAAAAGGGGTTTAAATTTAAGAGTTTGCATTTTCAAATATCTATAATAAAAATCCATTGTGGGGGCCCATTCATTCCCATCGGTTATATTTACGCTTGTTAAAGACTCGACATGGTTAAGCCTATCGTTAAAGCCCTCTCTCTCTCTCTTTACAACCCGGACCAAATTCAGGAAAAGTGGGTCCAAATGCAGGGTCCATATATACACAAACAGAGGCTTAAGACTCCGATGCTAATCTTTTTAAGACCCGGCCAAAAATTTAATTCCCTAAAATTTGTATACAGAGTACACATGCATTTATTAGTGGCAGAGTTTAACGAGCGCAACTTACCAGTTACCAAAAAAAGGAGTATAGCTAGGCCTAAACAAAAAATAATCTAACTCGTTCTGTCCCAGGTTTGGAACTGGGGGTCCCTGGGACTTACATTTGAATACGAATGACCCAGTATAGCCCGGGGTATACAGTGCCCATCCTAAGCTTTTCTTCTAAGACCCTATTTGTTTGTCTGGAAAACAAGTCGGGGCCCAGAAAACGCAGGGTCCCACGTTTTGGGGAATGGGGAGGATTGGGGGGGAGGGGGGTGAAGCGTCACGCACCGCCAGAGTATGGTAAACTCCCCAGAAAAATAAAAAAGGGTTAATACAAGGGGTAAACATACTAAGGAAATAAAGGGGTATAACCCGTTCGTCTCAAAAAATACAGACCTTGCTGCATACATTTTTCAACCAAACAACAATGTATTTTGCATGCGTGCAACCGAGGGAACAGACAATTTTCAGGTAACTCCAAAAAAGGGTTAAGGAAGACGGACAAAAGGCAATGTTGCCCAAAACAATGCACAAGGGACCCACCCCGTATGCTAATTCTGTAGCCAACCGCCTATTTATTATACAGATGAGAATGTAAAAAGAGGAAAAATTTCAATGAATTAAGAAATTATAAAAAATGCATTTTTCTTCAAGATATTATAGTCCTAATATAGAGTGGTCATGCCCAAAGGGTTTGTGCCTGTGCACGCATGGCCGGGTCAAAGGTTTTCGGATTCAAACAGTATATGTATGCAAAAACTGAATAGGCTACAAGTATTTTCCAATTTTCGGGCCTAATTTTTACAGGGAAAGCAGATACAAGTGCAATTAGGAACCACAGAGATGAACCATGAGAATTGCGGGCAAAACACAAAATACATCAATAAGGTTTGGCTATAAACTTTTATTTTTAAATGATAGGCCCATTCCTCATGTATATGCAGTAAAAACACCAATAAGCCAATACCAGTATATGTTAGGCCTACTTGGGGGGCGGGGAGGTGCATAGCTCAAGGGCTATCTTTTTAGTTTTTTTTTTTTTTGGGGGGGGGGGGATAACTGTATCTGTAACTGTATGATCTGGTGTTTGGTGTTAGCCCCCATCACCCCCCCCAACATTGAGCTTTGGGGTAGTGATCCAGTTCACAAGTTACAGGTATTAAATACTACATCATATAGGTTATAACCCAACCGTGAAAATTCGAAATCACTCTGTGATCTCACTTGGTACTCTACCTATTTAGTCAGATCACAATGTCATGTTGCAAGTGGGTAAACCTTTCTGTTATCTTGCACTGTGATCCTGCACACCATAACGACAGACACTAGGCCTATCAAAAAAACGCTTTAACATCAGACCATGTAACCAAAAGGTTATGGTCATAATGCCAAAATACGCCTAATATTGACATATCAATTGGAACCAGCATCAATGAGGCATATATTGATGGTATAATTGACAAATTCTTTGGTAATACCAGCACACCAATATCTAAAACCTAGTTTCTCAAACTAGGTGCTATGCCCCCATGTGAGCAACCAAGGAACTTTGGGGGGACAATGCTGGTTCCATGCAGGAGAAATAGGGGGACATTGAGAAGCAAAAGTGGGCAATAAGTAGATGCTAAACATAATGTCACCTAAAAATAAGATTACACACACAGCTACATAAATATTTTGGCAAAATTCAAAAATTATACATATTACAGCTATACACTTGCAATTTAATATTAGAGAAATTTTTGCTATAGAGTTGAAGGGAGGAACCATACAAAATTGTCTTTGTAAAGGGGGCATTGAGCCAAAAAAGTTTGGGAAACACTGATCTAAAATAAACAGTGCATTCATGGTATTAGTATATTATTTGCATTTGGCCCTAGCATATAGCTATAGCATACTGGAACCTATAATATACATTCTCAATATGTGTACTAATGAAACTAAGATATAATGTGTGTCAAACATAAGCAGAAGTATATTGGAATTAATGGCACATTGTTGGTATCATGGTATGCGAGTATTTGACCATAGGCCTACTGGTATTATTGGTCCATGAATTGCACCTATAAAACAACATCCCATTGATAAATACATGCATGTACAGATGAATTTTGTGGCCTCGTTTACGCCTACCCTGAAGCAATCAATACCCTGATAACAAAGAATTAGGCCTACAGTACAGTGCAAATCGAAAGAAAAAGGACCATTGCTTATTATTATTATTATTTTGTTTGATTTCCAGTCCAAAGCACCAAACACGGCTTTAAACACATCTCAAACCCAGCAGCATATATATATTAAAAGTGCAGGGCGAAAAAATACCGGTAGCCAACAACAAAACTGGAAGGAGCGGGTCAAGAATTTGGCATCCGAACAAAAAACTTTCCATGTCCCCTTAATTTTTGAAGAAATTTGGGGAGAGAGAGAGAGACCAATGGCAACAATACGACAAGTTCCCAACTTGTCTATAATAGTTACAGCAAGCAAGTTAAATAACTTCTATACCCCTTTATTTTTTCCACCATAAAAAAACCAGTTACGAATACCTGTTCATATTAGGTGCAAATCTAAATCAGCCAGAATTTTGGTGGGCCAATAATAACAACAAGTTGGCAGGTGGGACAAGTTGGGAGTCCATTTTGTCCAAAGCGCCCTTACGGGCTCGGAAGAAGTGCCTCAACATCAACATAGATGTCTAGTGTCGCGAGTGCTACCGAAATAAACAGAAAATTGCTACCAAAATAATGTGTGGGCCAAAACACTTTTTGTTTAAATGATCGCTACAAGTACGGGACGCCATAGAGGAACTTAACAAAAAAATCCCAAGATGTGCTACGCGTTTTGTTAATTAACATTCTGCAGAAAAACATATTTGGGTCTAAACCCTTTTGTTTACGATTCAGCAAAATGCATCGCTACACGTATGGAACGCCATAATGACACCTACTGCGAAAAATCTCAAGCGCTTCGATAATAACCACCGGCTGTAAAGAAAATGCCGAAGACAAGCAAAAGGAGCAGACAAAGACGGCGGTCGAGACCGGAATAAATAAAAAAAACGGGCGGCCGCCCAGTGTTAGCCGGAACCGCCCATTTCGTAAACATCCGAGTGCTACCGCGGCGTCGCCACATGCAAAAGCGGTGTTGTTGTTGTTGTTACGGGGGTGCGGGCATGCGCGGACCGTATTAAGGAGGAAAAACGCCATGCCAGCAGAAGAAAAGAGTGGACCAGCAATGGCGGCAGGAAACAAGTGCATGACGGGAAATGAAGTAAAAAAAAGAAAAAGAAGATGGACACTCAGTTACATACCACATGGGCTTTGGCCGCTTCCAGGGACGATGCCGAGTTGGAGTTGTTGGTGGCCGAATTGGCCGAAGTGGTGGTAGTGACCACGTTGGCCAGGGCCAGGGCGGGTCTGGGCATTGGCGAAAACTCCTGGACGGCCATGGCCGCCTGCTGCTGATGGACTCCTGCATTTTCGTCCGGCGTGTTTTCGTGTTGCTGCTGATGTTGATGGTTGTTGTTGTTATTGTTGTGCTGCTGTTGCATGCTTCTGGCCATCAGCAGCATGCGTTCTCGCTCACCATTGGAGGGTTGCAATCCGCCAGAGCCATCGCTGCTTGACCTGCAGTTCAGGTTGAGCCCACCCCCGCCCAGGGCAGACAGGCTCCACTTTTTAGTCAGTGCCGTGGTGAGCGCCGTGGTAGCCACTTTGCAACTTGTCCAGTCGAAGCACCCGGATGCGGACGTGACCGGCCACTCACGTGACTTCGAAGAAAAAAAATGCTGCAGGTCCGAGCAGACACTTTTAAGTTTGGAACTTTTTTTTACCGGCTTGTCCAGTCAGAACTATGCAGATGCCCACGTGACCGACCACTCACGTGATACGAAAAAACAAAAGCTGTGGGTTTGAGTCAAAGCTTTTTTTTTTGGAACTTTTTTTCGGCTTGTCCAGTCAATGACCCGAGCTACAGCCCAATGTGCCAGGGCAAGACAGCTCCCAAAATCTCAAAAAAAAAGTGCGCCCCACTTTTTTGTGGTCCGAATAAAACTTCTGCAAATTGAGCAAATGTTTGTTGGTTCTGTTTGCAATGGCTACAACAGCTAGACAATTGCAGACGTAAAAAAATGGTCAAAAGTGAGGTATACCAGCAGGATTTTTTGCTGACCCAGGCCAGAGCAATCCCGAAGGGACAAAAAAAAACACTTTGGCGAGTTTTGTTTTTCCCTAATAAAAAAACACCCCAAGAGGCAGCACTTGCCCCCAAGAGGTAGGTACCAAAAACCAGTCTATCCGTTCCACTATTACAAAAATGTTGGATGAAAAAGCGCCTCCACTGTGCCACACGCCAAGTCTTAACTAAACGTGAAAAATTTTTATGGTTTCAACCAAACTCAATAGAGCTGTGGGTAAGAGCAGAGATGCTGAAGAAGCGACTTTCTCCCACGCGCCTAGGCTGTGGATAGGCGGGCTTCTGGGCGCGGGCCCAGGCGCGTGGAGGGACGAGGTGGGTAGGGGTGGAGGCACGTGGGGGTAAGGAAGCAGGGGTGGGGCTCAAGTGTGGGGGGTAGAGAGTTGGAGTGGGGAAAAGGGGGAGGGGATATAAACCATTAGAGCTGAAAAACACAAGGAAAGGGGGGGGGGATAATATGTGACGAAATAGCTGCGTGGGGTTGGGGGTAAAAGAGTACAGATAGGGGGCGACAGAGTGCAGAAATGAAGAGCTCTGATAGAAAAGAAAAAGGCCCCATTTTTCATTAGGAAGATTAGCATTGATGCTGCATGGGGGTAAACCCATTTGCTTTTTAACGCGGGCTCGACACTGATTGGCCGCTTTGAAAAAACGTCGGATGTCGCGCCCATGGCGGGCGGCAAAAGAAGCGCTATTTTGCCATGGTAGAAATCATAAAATCTATCGATCAACTTTTAATGAATGCGTTTTATTAAAATGCATTCCCTGGCATTTTTTTCACATTTTTTCTTCTTCTTCTTTTAAGCTGTTCAGATCAGTAATTACAATTTTCATGCATTTATGAAAAAAAAATCATGTTATATACTCTACAAGCCTATGGTTTCCTTTCATTCCGAGAATTTTTATTTGCCTATTTATTTCGTTTTGCAAAAGAAAAATAATCCAAAAATCCAGTATATATCTTTTGCCATAAACTCTATACTGACAAATTATGGTAAAGTAGGCCTAAGCCCTTAATTATAAATATGGAGTACTTAATTTTATTTTCCAAAAATAATGAAAAAAATAAATAAAAGTTCCTCAGTGCCTGCTCTCACTTTCTCTCTCTCTCTAAATGCAAATGCATTACAGCTTGGTAATTTTCTTTCTATATGAATTCTCAAACATATATAAAAAGTGTTAAATGGTTAAAAAAAATTCTGCTTTTTCCCACTAAATTGTACGCTAAAAGCCAATCCAAAATTATTATAATTTTCCAGATTAATTAAAAATAAACATATTAAAATGAAATAAACTTATGAAAACCAATAGTTAAATTTCATAACTGCACTAGGTATGCATCAAAGAAGGAAAAGAATTTGAACGAGCAAAATCTATAAAGGAAGGCAAAATTACCCCTGTGCAGATTCCATAGGTAAGATCTGAAGCCAAATTGAAGAACTATAGGCAGCCATATTGAGAATACATGCAGTATGCTCTGAGTATATAGGACTCAATGGCACAATCTATATAACATTGTCAATATTTTAATTATTCAGTTAGCGATTAAAAATTAAATCTCAAAATTAATCAACAAATATAAACTGTTGACATCAATAACCACTACAGGGATACTTGAAAATACTTTAGCCTCTTCACTTTAATTAATTATTCATGGCATCTTAAGATACAAACACCCACCCACTCAATGTCCAAATCTGAAGATAAATTTTACTTTATAATAAAATTGACAAAAATGCATTGAATAACAATATTTTTTACAAAATAATAGTAACAATATACTCAAAAAGCCATTTCCAAAAAAATTGGAAATAATGCATGCGGGCTTGAAACTTGAAAAAATTTAATTCATGTAATTCCGTTTTGAAAATTTATTTTGTATGTAGGCCTAGGCTATTGGTGGGTCCATGGTATAATTTGGGGGAAGGTGGGGGGGAGGGGGAGTAGAAAATAATTTTGTACAAATAAATGGCTCAAAAGTGGAATAATGAAATGTCTACCAACGTTGGGGAGGGAGGGGGGGGGGAGAAGATTACACCAATAACCCCAAATTCGGCAGTTTATTAATACCTGAATATCCTAAAATAGGATAGGGGTCGTCCATATATTACGTAACATGGAAGGAGATGCACCTATTATTGTTACGATTATACGATGGGTTACAAGGGGAGGAATTTCAAACGTGTTACAAAACTCATTGTTACCTACTTTTGGGGCTCATAAATTAAGTCAATTATTTTCATTCTAATTAACATTTCCTTTTTAATTGTTCGCTAATTTTAATGTTTTATTGCAATTTAACTTAACTACTAAATACTGGCAAAGTTTGGTTTTATAAACTAAAGTTACTAAACTATTGATTTTGTTCCTCATTTTATTTTACTTTAGGGAAAGGGGGGAGGGTGGAGAGGGGAAGACCAGTCTTTATAATATTTTTTATAAAGGAGGGGATTAAAAAAAATGTAAGAAGTGTTTGGCTACCCCCTCCCCCTTAGCTTTTTACACAAATACATTTTGCCAATATTTTGTATAGCTAAAATTGGTTTAAAACAGTCAACTTGCCATATCTCAAAAAAAAAGAAAGAAAGAAAAAAAATAGATAAAAAATGACAAAAAAGGATAAAATAAAAAATAAAACTGTATTAGATATGGTCGATTAATGGCCGATGATTAGTGTTATGTTTAAAAAAGCCATTAACCTCTGTATCCATGCAAAAATAGCAAAAAATGCCAATAAAAACTTCCAATATGTCTCCCCTGATGCACCCAGGTTATTACAGACTAAAGAAATTAAGCATTAAACGTTCCCCAGCACATCAATAAAGCTTCAGCAATTTTTATGAGAAAAAAAATTGCTTCCGGGCCTAGAGGTGAGCCCTCATTGGTCCTGGGCTATCATCTGCGACGCCATTAAACATGCCCATTATGAATTATAACTAAAATTTAATAAGAGTGTTAACACTGGTGATTACACTCCTGCAAGTAGGGTACTTTGGGTGTAAAAATGCCAGCTCAGACTCCTAAATTATCCTAACGAACATCAGGGTACCAACCCTCTCGTTAGGGCTCTTTTTGTCTGAGTTTTCATCTATAAGGGTTAGACATATAGAGATGTATCACCCTCAAATGCAGTTGAGGAGGGGTAAAAGAAGAGGCGATGGGGGTAAAGGGTGTTTCATGGAGGGTCCTCTGACGTCAGCACGGCTCCTGGCCAACCAACAAAAAATACTGGGGGTGACTCTGGAGTGGCCCACGCATGCGTGATGATGTTTCCATTACACATGGGATCATTAGCATAATGTCGAATTAGAATAAATGGGAAAATTCAGCCAATCCCCACAGGACAGCGCCATCTACATTTTTAATCCCGCAGTTTTTTTCCCTGTTCCATAGGCTCGTTTGCTAAACTCAGTTCGCAAGCTCATTGGTTCGACATGCAAATTGTAAAAAACGTGATGAGCTTAAAAACGGCGAATAAATGCTCTCGATTTGAGAAAAATCGATATTTGCATTTAAAATATGCGAGCGTGTTCAACAGTCAGCACCTCGATATTCAATTTGCATGGAAACGCGTACTAGGCTTAATTACGAGAAAAAAAATTTGCAAAAATGCAAGAAAACATGAAAGCAAGAACGAAAAAAAAATGAGAAATAAGATAGACAAGTTGTATATTACATTTTTCTTTCATTAAAAATATGAACATGTGTGTATTCCAGAACTGACAATACATTATATCCAGAGGGGCAAATTAATTAATTAATTTTTTTTCTTTTAATATGCATGCATGTCTAAAGGATTGGCCATATTGCATTTCAAATATATACCGAAATGGAGATTTAGAAAGACAAAAAAACAAATAAAATAGTGGGGGAAAAACGTTATTAATGCATTTTGCATAGTTGCAAAATGAAAATATTAATTAATTTATTAATTAACTTTTGGATTTGCGTGCATGTGTATATATGCTTGTATATTCATTATATAAATATTTTAAAAACGTGTTGGTATTAAAAATTAACAGTATTTATAAAAAAATGAAGTATAATTCAAGTAATAAAACTTTCTGCATGCAGAAACTTGTTAAGAATTCAGGTGATGAATTTTGCAAAAATTCTGAAGTACCATGCAGATCCTGGCCATGAAACATTTAAGCATGCTCATGTTTTTCTCAATGGAAATTATTTTAAGTTTTCTACAGGAATTTTGTAATTTTTTGCTGTAGAAAAATTAATTTATGGAAATCTGATGTTATTTGTATAATTTCTTGATAAGCATGCATGATATCTAAGCATTATCAATATAGAAAAACCATGCATGTATTTAAAATTTCTGAAATATCTTTTAAATGTAATATAATGTAATATATAGCAAATTGTCCAAACTGTCGATTTTATTTAAAAGATGAAATAAACTAGTTTAAAGGGTCACTCACTTCTAAAAATTGCCAGTATAGTCAAATAACTGAAGAATTTTACGCCATTGCATTGCTTTAAAATCTCCCAAATGGAATTATATATAAATAGTCTTAAATAAGTGATGCGAAAATTACATATTTGGTTGCTAAATTTATTTCAGACGATATTCCCTGCAAAACTATCCTATTTACACATTCACTCATTTGGAAATGCATTATTTTATGACAATAAACTCCATCAGACTTTCAAGTTTAAAAAAATTCAATTTCCATTTTGTATAAATGCTTTATGTTGTTGTCTAGACCTTTATGAAAAATTAGAAATGTTGTTACTATTTATGGCAGTATTCATTGCATATACCAGTATAGCAGCTGAGGATTTTGGACAGAAATTTTTTAATTTAATTTGTTTAGGAAAAAATTAAAAAGTTCGGCTATAAAGCACAATTTGATGTTTAATGGCTACCCATTAGATTTAATGATTATAAATACATTTACATTTTTTGGCGAATTTTGAATGTATATAAATTTTATTAAATATAAATTAAAATTATATATCCAATTAAAAAAATTGAATAGCAAATTTAAAATTTAAATGCATTTGACTTAACAAGCTGTAACTGAATACGTTACAGGATAAATAAATAGAAACTATATTAATCCCTGTAAAAATATCCATATTTAAACAAAAAAGTAAAACCTCAAAAATGCAAATTATGACGGAGAAACATTTCAATTAGTAAACTGAAACCTATACATATATTTTACAGTTTTATAATAAGATTTTTTATATAAAATTCATATGGCGCATGCCAAGCATCTCTATTTTAAAGTTACTAATTTTAATTTTAAAATAAATGCACTAAATTAAAGGGGTTGTGTAAATCTAGGAGAAAAAAACCCACGAAATAATAAGAAAACGAAATATTTTTGTTTTAAATTTTGGTGTATATAAATAACATATTTGACCACATCATGTTCTTTATGAAAAATAAATTTTCTGAATAAATTTGGGTCAAATCATACCATACAGGCCTAATAGTGAGGATGCGAAAAAATAATTTTATGACATTATTTACGAAATCATATAAAACGAAATTAAAAATGGGAAAACGTCAGTATAGAGTAGACTAAGCCTATTTGAACATAGTTTAGTATTTGAGATTGCAAAGAAAATTTCGTTAAATTTTATTTAAACCCAGTAAGCCAATGACAACAAGAGCAATATAGAGCAGTGTGACAATTAAAACACAAGTAACTTGTCCCTACTTTCTGTGGGTTTCATTCTGATAACTCCTTATATCTGACAGCATTGCAGGATTCAGTTTTATTTATTTCAAGTTTCATAAAAAATATCAAATAATTTCGTTGAGATTTTAATAGACCTAGCTCTTCGTGAAACAGGTCTATAAAAACGTGACAGGATATGGCATCATCAAGCAAAGATTTCAAGAATTACTTTACAATTCACAAAAATCCGCAATCCCTCTGATTTGTTTTTAATCAAGTTATATCTATTTTTAATAAGATTACATGCATACCATGGAGATCATGCCAGATCTGCTCATTTTATAATTACAGTCCCGATCTGGATCAGTCATTTCCCGCCAAAAATGGGGCACTGTCACATTGTGAAAACGTCACTAATCGGCCATTACCAGCATCATATAAAGTCCATCCCCAATCACCACCAATGATACAATCATATGATCAAATAAGCATATATATATATATATATGTAACTAAAAAAAGTTTATGCTGATGATTATGATGATACATGTTAAACATGCAGGAGCTACACTGAACAACTATAGCCACATATTAATTATTTTATGTAGTATAAAAATTTAAAAAAAATGATCTGCAATTCAATATTTATAACATAAACCATGGATACAATTCCACGTTTCTTATCAGAGTATAAACATTCATTAATCAAAGAAAACATATTTGACTTAAGATCCTGAGCTATAGATAATGATGTGAGCATTTTTAATTATAAATGAAATGAGTATTGATGCTCAGCAAACTTTAATTAAAATTAGGTAAACATCTCAAATCCGTACAGGAAATTATCTTTATCAGGATAAAAAAATGCATTTTCCAAGCTAACATCATTTTTTTTTCTTACGAACTTTTTATCGTAAAATCGCATCTATTTTCAGGTTTTATCTCAATATATAGAGTTAAGAGTTCACATCAATGTTTTAAGATTAATTAAAATAAATGAATAGGCAAAATTCATGAGTAAAAAAGACCGGATTGAGTTGCGACGTAGGCCTAATCCGTAACTTATATATAAGGCCTATCAAAATGCAATTAAGGAAACATAATTATAGGCTATACATAAACCTTATAACTATATATGCTGTATAGGGCCTATAATTCAAAGCCAGGTCACCAAACCTTCGAGTTATAGTAGGCCTACACCAACCAAGTCCCTTATATTACCAAGTTCCATTCTTTCATATACGTAAACATGCCATAACTGGCAGGGGCCATTCACAAATTACGTGATGAAATTATAGGAATTTGGAATGGCGTGCACACTCATACATTTATATATAACGGATTAACAAAATAGAATAGTGAGGGATAGGAGCAAAATTCTCAGCATTTGTGAAGAATATAGGGTATACATTCTGACCTGCAGGTCTGAGGAATTATCTCGAGATAATTTCCTTTAGACCCTCCATTCCTCTGATAGTGCACGATATTTAGATGATAGTCCTTAACCCCTTGTCCCCTCTTGGCATCACATGATTTGTGGATGACTATATTACTTGCCAGGTCATTATGGGTCATGCACATCAAAGTGCATTATTTGTCTGAATTAACCATTGGTTTTAAAATATAATTTAGGAATTAAGTTAACCTTGGGAATAGAACCCAGGTATTCTTTCGTTAAGTATAGGCCTAATCGGGCTTTCTATAAGTATAAAAGTGCACAAATACGTACGAGAACACTAATTCCGGCAACAAATATCAATGGCATGCAGTATATAAGCCTGCATGTAAATATTAATAATTCACTCATATTTTAACTATTATGTTATTGGAAGCAAATAGCTGCCTTGGTATTCTCCAAAAATAGCAAGTATTTAGCAGAAAATGATAAGAATATATACATACCTCCAAATGCGCATTATAATTTATTAAAACTATACAGTCGATTTCCGGGTAAATGTTATAGATATGTTATGCAAGAGTAAAAACTAAAATATTTGGAAAGTTTCAGCATAATATTCACCGCGTTATTATACAACTTAAGGTCCCAAACACAAAGCATTAATTTAAAATGGGTCACAAGCTACATATTAAAGCTATCAGGACAAACATATAAATGTGTATATATACAACTCTCAAGAAGGGGTAATCCTATATAGTTAGCGTGTAGTTAACAATCAAAATCGATTTACACGTCACGAAGATGCATTAATCAATTCCTTCAGCACAGTTAAATTCAAGGGTTATTTTGAATTCTAAAATGCATGGCAGTAGCATATATATATATACATGGCATTGGTTGCCTGGTAAGTACTATAGGCCTAAAATATATAGTAAACCAAATCAATATGATGTATTTGAAAAAACCTGTCTGGCATTCGAGTAGGAATATAAACGATGAACCTAAATAAACAGAACTATATATATATACTGCATGTGGCGGGATATCGAATTTTATAAAAAAAAACGAAATTTAATTTTAGGACCAACATAATTATTAACACGGCAATTACATGTATTTTAAAAAGGCTGCTTCTATTGACAAAACTGCATGATTACCTTAATTCTCAATGATTGTTTATTGGATTTAAATCAGAATTGCGTGTCTATATCAATTAAATAAAGAATGAAGATTATTTATTTTTATATATTCAGCCTGGTTTATATAGACTGCATCGATTGATAAATTAATCTTTACGCATGCAGGCAAAAAGCACTATATATCCATTTGGCTACATAAGGACCATGGGTCAGGGTAAGCACATGTTTACCATTTTATCAAATGGGGTCTTTTCGTAAGTTTTTAAATAGATACATGTATTATATGTATATAGTATACAATTGGAGTTGACTTGTCAAATAGCTCTGATGTGATCAAGCCTTACTGCATGAGTGGCAAATAAAAATCAGTTAAACGGTAAACTATTAACTATATTAACTATTAACCATGATCATTGGCCCAAAGTTACCTAACAATCAAATGATTACTGCACTGTAAAAAGTAGGTGTCTTAAAGACATGACTTTTTCTGACCCCTATTTTTTTAGTCACATCTTGCGACTTTTAAGTTGCAAGATGTGACTAAAAAAATTTTTTTAGTCGCAAGAATGTGACTTAAAATAGGGGTCAGAAATAGTCTGTTATAACGCCTTATATTCATCCTTTTTGTGTCTTATTAGACATGTCACTTTTTAGAGTGTGGATTATGGAAATGAATATTTTGCATGGCTTAATTTGTATATATCAGTAGGTTATACCATTATGTTATCACAGACTATAATCAAAATTATCTTGCATTCAGTTAAAAAATAAATAAACTTTAACTCCGCTGTTTATATATATATATATAGTAGGCCTATATATAATGTTATATTAATCGGCATGTTATGATTTTTTTATCATATCATGATTTGTTAATAATAATATCTATATTTGCATAAAATCTTTTCAACTTTTCAGCACAAATGCTTTTTTTCAATCAAAAGTCCATCTATATATAAGTTCAACATAAAAGCCTTAAGATAGTTAATTTCTTTTTTTTTCATTAAATTGCATAGATGCATCTCATCACTAAAAAGCTGTTGAATTGCATTAAATTTTAACAATGCACATTTCAGCATTTTAAAAGAAATATAATGAAAACATGATTTCTTATCACTAAAATTAACATTATTTTACGATGCATAATGACTGGCTTGAAATAATCAAACGTGATATATATGCACTTACCTATACCACAAGTTTTCAATTAGGAAAGTACAAGTAGTCATAAAATAAAACATTTCTTACCTAAAAAAAAAGAAAAAAATGAATATTAGAAATTAAATCAAGGAAAATAATATCACTTAACAATTAAAATAACTAACTAAAATTTCTCACACATGGATAGTTTTAACTATGATTATCATATGTAAGTGTCGGCAAAATGAAGCAAATTGTATAACTAATGGTTTACTGTATAAATTATCATAAATAAATACAAATACATGGTTCTTTGGGGATGAGCGAAATAAATTTTCTTTTAAATATCGCGAGAAAACACGCAACCATGCAGAGCATCAATAGGCCTATAGGCCCATTTTGCAATTTGCATATTAAGAGAAAAGTTTATAACATCTACATTGTATACATATTAAAAGAAAAAATACTCGATATCAGGCCTATTGGAATCATGCAGGTAAAAAGCATGTAAGGGTCCAAAAAGAATTGCAACTGAAAATACTTTACGAACTCATATAGATCTATATTAATACTTGTGTAAATCCCTAAAATATTAATAAATCAAACTTAATTGATCCAATATTTATCTTCCAAATCAGGATCTAATCCATAAATTAAAAACAAATCTTATATAATCTATATGTTTGTATTATTTGTATGCTTTAAATTCCTAATGAAAAATGTGACAGTCATGTAGGCTATACTGTTCCAGACAGGTGGACTCCAGACTAGTAATGTATAATTATATAAAGCATTATTTGTTAATATAATTATTGCCCTTGCAGTTACTGTTTGAAGGAACTTTGATATGACAAGAGGACTTCTTCCTTTTACAGTAGGATCATCATGTGTATCCTATATAGGGTATGCATTGTTAACCTTAATTTGGCCTTAAAACTATTTAAATTTTCTCTTACACGGTACCGGTATACTGACGTCATGGTCAAATATGTCAAGTTACAATTTTTTATCGTGTGAAAAAACAAGAAAAATAAGGCCTGGTTAACTGGACTGCATGGTTAACAGATATTGTATACCTGTACTGTTTTAAAACAAAGGCAGTGCAGGATTCAATTTTGGGCACTATGTATCCTAAAATTACCTTAATAAAATGACAACATCTCTTAATGCGCCATCTATGCCACCATAAAGAATGTAATTTTTTACAGAAAAGATAATCTTAATGGAAAATCTTAACTATGTAATTTACTGATGGAGCAAACTGATGTATCATTTTGTTTTATGACATTTACCTCGTATTTTTTTCACATTTTTCTCGATTTTTTAACTTAGCATCAATTTGCTTTCTAAAAAACACTGCATGACAATATAAGGATTTATCATTTACAAATACCGGTTAAAAGACAACCCAAATGAACAATTAAGTATATAAACAATCAGCCATTATACAAGTCTTATATGAAAATCGTGTGCAAGTACTATTTGTTTAACACAAGAGTTCAAAGGTCAATCCAATGCATCAACGAGTTCCATGTCTGTCGATATGTGAAAATTGATTTAGCCGTAATATTCTTTCAGCCTAAGTTTGTGACAAAATCTGCATAAATTTCTCTTGCAAAATTTTTTGATTTGAATCCTTACACTACAAAACAGAAAAAACTATTTTCCTAGACTTTATACAAAATGGCTGAAATTATTTTTTTTTTAAAGCACATGGTTTATTAAAACTGTATATATGGCTTGTAGAAGCTCTTTGTTGCATATAAACGAATGAATCTTTTACTAAATCCATCATTCTGACTTTAAGAAGATAAAAAAGTGCTTCTATAATTAAACAAGGATAATTTTTTTTTTGTGAAAAAAAAATTCACAAGTATCAAAATTTTTTTAACTCTTTTCGTATACTTGCCAAGCAACATGCAAACTTTCCAATTTTTTATTCAAAGTGAAAAAAGTATAGATTCAAATTGATAAATGAATTAGATGGAAATTTGCTGACAAATCAGCCAACAACTAAAAGCGTGAATTCTACAAAAACAATGCATGTTTACCATATTTGATGAAGCATGAACAGATGCGCAATGACTGCACATATACATTTGTACAAAAGGCAGCAAATTGATGAATTAAAAAAAAATAGTTTCCTTCTGCAAATGCATGCACATAATCAGAAAGAATGATTTGGAAAATAGGAATAAAAATAGGGTCGGCTTTACAGTGAGCATGAAAGCGAAAAAGAAAGTTTCTATAACGAGAAATTTGGCTAAGTGAAAAACAATGTTCAATATATGCAAAACAAGTTCATACATGCAAATGTAAAATATTTTTTTTGCAACAAAATGGAGTCGTAATCTTGGCTACGTTTTATGTAGTATAAGGGAAAAATACATGAAGAGAAAAAACTAGAATTTTCTCTCTTATTTTTTTAAAAGCATCTATGAAGAAAATTATGACACAAATTAATAAAATATAAACATAAAATATTTTGATTTTAGTTAACAGGGATATTTAAAGTTAGAAATAATGTATATAAGGCAACAAATGAATTGATATTTTTAAAATTATTTGTGGTATAGCCACTGTCGTTTTGGTGTGCAGGATCACAGTGCAAATTAACAAAAGGGTTACTCACTTGTGATCTATACCTAAATAGGTAGAATACCAAATATACCCTGGTGAAAAGATCAGTACTCGACCATTATACTGATATCACTGCATATTATATAGGTATTAATATGATTTTGATATTAATTAAGCCTATTTTATTCCCAGTTGCAGTGGATTTTCACATTTTACATAATATCATATATTTATTCATCTAAAATAATTGAAGAAGAATGTATGATAATTACCTTTTAGTTAAGATAACTAATTAATTAATCATACTGACATGAGTATGCATGAATGCTGTACTGGTATCAGTATCATACTAGTTTAGTCTACTGACATCAGTATTTGAATGCTTTACTGATATAGTGGTATCAGTATCATATTGGTATAGCCTACTGACATCAAAGAATATT
This sequence comes from Proteroiulus fuscus, assembly GCA_034700285.1. Lineage (NCBI taxonomy): Eukaryota > Metazoa > Arthropoda > Diplopoda > Julida > Blaniulidae > Proteroiulus > Proteroiulus fuscus. Next base: position 20,045 of record JAQIXP010001084.1, read on the forward strand.
GTACTGGTAACAGAATCATATGGAATAACCTACTGATACCAGCATAATTGTACTGATACCAGCATAATTGTACTGATACCAGCATAATTGTACTGATGTCAGTATAATTGTACTGATGTCAGTATAATTGTACTGATGTCAGTATAATTGTACTGATGTCAGTATAATTGTACTGATGTCAGTATAATTGTACTGATGTCAGTATAATTGTACTGATGTCAGTATAATTGTACTGATGTC
>JAQIXP010001085.1:0-20275 GCA_034700285.1 Proteroiulus fuscus
GCATGAGATGGACAATTTTGGGAAGTGGGGGAATGCAGCGGTGGTCAGGCGGGCCGGTTTGCATGACATCGCGGGCCAGATTTGGCCCGCGGGCCGCTAGTTGGTAACCGCTGGTATACATGTTAATATTCACTGTCAAAATAACCTTTGAATGTCTTGCTTAACCCTTCAGGACCATAACTTAAGTTTATCATCGGTAATGCACAGCCCAATTCCATATTGTTTTTTTTTTTTTTACTTGAGGGCCCAGACATTATTAGCACTATGAATAAGACTTAGTGATCTCAGAGTAAACAATTTTTGATTAGTTAATTACATTGCAATTTATTAATATGTCCCAGTTCAAGCCCAAATATTGTGCAAGGCAATTCCAAATGCACTTTTCAGCTTAATGAAATTTCTTTTTTGATGATAACAAACGTTTTAGAAATTTGGAGCACATTCCTGCCTGGAAGCTATACATTCAATCATCGATGTTGTCAACCTCTATAACAACCACTTTTAATGGTCATAAGCTACATTTATCATTATACATTAATTCATTTTTTTGTTTGGTGTAGTTTCTTGACAGAAATTGAAGAGTTTGCCCCCACAAAAAGACTAAATTTTTGTAAGGAAATTGTGTATCAGCTTATTAATTTTGACAATTTGCCATTTTTTATAGCTATCAACTTATTGCAATCAAAAAATAAAAAGGACATAGACATTAATGGAGCATTCTTGTTTTCAAATATAGGTCGTTCTGCAGAGTCTTAGACCTTCATCTTATAGTAAACAAATACCCAAAATGCCTTAGGAAAAAAATCCAAATATTTTGTGGTTAGTCGACAAATTTTAAGCACTTTTTTATATGGATTGTGATCATCAACCTCTTGTTGTATACGACTTGGATTAATTTATGGTCACAATAACTCCATACTGGGCTAGCCTAGCCTAAATAAGAATTGTGATTTATTTTTATTTTACGTGATAAATTCAAAATTTATAAAGTAAGCCTATCACTAAACCTTCGATCCACAATCATCAATCTAGGAAAATAATAGATCCCTATGATCAGTCCTATGATCACAGAAACATTGAAAGTTACAGTTTTTCATCTACCATGAATCACAGTGTTGCTCTCATTTTGAATGAATGGAAATTAATTCTTGTTAGAAATTAATTTAAATTAGCTGAGAATTAAAAACAAACGCTCATGTAGAGGGTATTGACAGTCATCCTATATTATTTGGAGCACTGAATTATAGGAATAAAATTACAGTAATTTAAGACTGTTGACAATTCGTAATATATAGATTGATGCAATTCTGTTGTGATTTCTAACTTTCCAAAAAACAGGAATTAAGCATCTAAAAGGGAACCTTAGTTTAAATTGAAGATGCTTTTTAAAAAGCTCCATTATATATTATTTCCAAGTATTCATTCCTAAATTCAAACCCATGCATGCATGGTTGGTGGAAATAAATACATATTCACAAATGCAAATACAGTATATAGGCCTACATAACCTTAGCCTTGAAACTAGATTTATGGTATACCTGGTAGTGTGCACTGTGCAGTGGACCAAATTATTTTAAACGAATGTAACTGTTGGTATAGGTATTCTTAGAAAAATAAATGAGCTTAAAATGGTTTCTAAATTTGGCCTAACGGTTTCTAAAAATTGATATATTTAACTGTTATAAAATTCCACCTTTCCCTCCATCCTTGAATAATCTAAAAAAATAAAGTATATCCATTAATTTGCACCTAAGGGCCAGTTGCACCAACAAGAGTTGACAGTAACCTACTATTAATCTTAGGTTTTCTTTACATTCCTAAATTTTAATTGGCCCAAATCAGTCACATGATCATAATAACCCAGGGTTAAGACTTAACTGTTGTTGGTGCAACTGGCCCTTATAGGCTTATTTCGAAAAATAAAAAACAACTGTTTATAACTTGAGGTTTTTCTTTAATAGTGAGTCATTATTTCCAAGTATTCATTTCTAAATTCAAACTCATGGTTGGTAGAAATAAATACATATTCACAGATGTAAATACAGTGTAGGCCTATACATAAACTTAGCCTTGAAACTAGATTTAAGGTACACCAGGTATAGTGTGCACTGTGCAGTGGACCAAATTATTTTAAATAGATGTATCTGTTGGTATAGGTAGGCCCCAATTCTTAGAATAAATAATTGAGCTTAAAACGGTTTCTAAATTTGGCAAAGAAAAACATCACTAACTATTGTTGGAAAAAATCATGCAAAGTTCATTATATCTAACAGTGCATGCTTTTCTTTTAATTTTAAAAATATATATGAGCGCATTTTTATTACTGTTGCCGTCACATTTCATTACAGAAATACAATGTGAATAAATTAAAGCAGCAATAAATACTTTGAAGAAAATTCTGGCTAAAAAGGAATCTTCAAACAATTACGGTACTTGATAAAAACACTCGATCATACACAATTTTTTACATTTTTTTATTTAATTTTAGTGTTAGTCTACATATTGTCCCAGCTTTTCTTACACAAACTCCGTCAATACAATAGAAAATTAAAATCCGATAAACACCAAGTTAATTACGTGCCAGAGAATATGTCAAGGCACTGCTCAGGACAACGTTTTTGGCAGAACAATGGCGGCACCGATTACTGGTGATGTTCTCAAATTAAGCATATAAAATTGCAAATGTCAATTTTCAGATATGACAAGCAGTAACATCCCCTGCCATGCATGCATTGTAGAAATGCTGTCACTATATATATATAACAACAATTGCAAATTTATGATTAATTAATCAGCTTAAAATCAGTTATCAAACATTGCTTTGCAAATGGTGATGTCACACTCTGATTCCACTAGAAAATGCTAAGCAAATAACCTTCTGTCCTGCTAGGGACTATAGACTTGAGCAATTAAGAATACATAAAAGCAAGCTTTCATATAAATACTTTAGATAATAAGTGAATTATAATATCAAAAAATTATATTTTATTTAACCCAGTACACACAAACAATAATAAATGATAAATTGTACTCGTCTGGAATGCTTAATTGTTAACTTTAAATAACAGCATGCATCTCAAAATGCCAATCTGAATGTGCCTCCTGACCTTTGCTGAATTATCTATTAACACCCTCATCAGCTGCATGAAATACTGCCTTTTAGTAGTTTACATTAGGCAAGTAAAAGTAGTTTGAAAATTATATCAAACTACTTAAAATGCAATTACATTATATCAAATCTTGATTTCTCTTTAGTTATTTTAAATTTACCAAAATATATATGATATTATATGGGGTTACCTGGATCCAGCAAAGCATATAAGATAGATAATTATAATTTAAAATTTAAGTAATTTAAAAAAGTAATCCAAATTCCTAATGAACTATGATATTATAACCTTTGGATATTTCACAGAAAGCCACAACATTTCTACTTAAAACTTACAGCTTGTTATCTCACGTGCCGCACGCATACGTCACAAAATAACACCTTCCCAGCATGGGTATATACAGTTAAACCATACCTAAATGGTAATTAAGACAAGAGTAGGCGTTGTAAGGCGTCCTCTATGTCCAAATGAATCATACCAAATATATACATGGTTCTTAAACTGGTTTTTTAAAGGTGAGTCTGTAATGAAATGGGCAAGGGTGTAACCAGCATTCCATCCAAAAATTTAAAAAAACTTCCTTCTTTTTTTTCTATTCAAGTTTTTGTTTTGATCTTGGCAGAGTAGGCCTACATGTAGCGAAAATGCTAATCATGTTTGCATCATTTGGCTTCAACTGCATTCACTGACTTAATATCATGCCCGGTTATGAACCAATGTGAACTTGTGACGACCGTCTAGAAAGGGTCTTTGCACCGTCGGGTTCACTTTATAGTGCAGAAGGTGGAAAAGTATAATTTAATGAAGTCCTACAGGTAATCCTCCTCCTCCTCTTCCCTCAACCGGTCACATTAAAAAAAGAATTAACTCTCACTTCTATATGGACTTGTATATGAATGTGGTTTTATTTTCAATAAATTTTATTCTGCATATCTATAAATGTGTCACTCTTACACATGACCAACCAGTGCCAATTTGCTGTCCTAATTGTCACTGGTACCCACCTTGTTTTGACAAATATCTACTTTCCCATGCACCTATATATTCCAAAACTGAAATAATGTTTAACATTATTTGTCACTTGGTTGCCCTGATTTTCCCAAAATTTTATGCCCTGTTTCTGAATTAATTAGTCGACATGCCAAAGATTTTCTTGACTTCTCAAAACTTTCCCTGTAAGGCTTGCCTTTAATTGTTAAACATGCATCGAAAAGAAAAACTGTATCAATTTATTCTTATTTAATTGTAATGTCGAGTCGAATTATATTTATATAGGTTGTATTGAAGCAAAGGGATTATATAAGACCAAAGTGATAGTTTTTGATATTATATAATAGTCATTTTTGACATTATTTCAAAATGGCATTAATGGAAACATTATATGACAAACAGCCTAACGAGCACTAAAGATTTTCAATTATTCACGAAAGCTGCATGTGCTTGACATGGTTTACTTAAAACTATGTGTTGGATGAAAATATTTAACCCATTGTGTATAGGAATTATCTATAATATCGACAGTATAGTTAAATGAATAGCTTGTAATTACATGCATAAAAAGCAAAGTAAGAGTAAATATATGTAAAAGTCAAATTTTTTCCCAGAATAGTAACTCGTATATAAGGGGTATTAAAATAAGTTTACTTAAAATGCAAACAGAGCACCACAACATGCAATAAGAGTAACCAAATTGTCATATATCCTAAATTTATATACATATCACATTCCACATTCATGTATTTAAAAGTAGAAACTGTTTCTATACAGCAAAATGCAATATATATATACTGGGTTATTCATTAGTAACTGAACACACGAACCCCTGAAACGTAGCTTTCCCCACGGCTGCAGCTGGTGTGTTGCGGAGAAAGCTGTTTTAGGAGATTGTTTTACAAATTGTTTTTAAATAAATATAGCCAAAGTAAATCGTATAGATTAAAATGTTTTAAAAAACACAGATACCATTTTTAACAGACACAATATTCTGTGAAGCTTTTTGAAACAATTTGTAAAACAAACCCCTGAAATATAGCTTCCCTCTAAACACGCCAGCCGTGGGGAAAGCCACGTTACAGGGGTTCTGTGTTCAGTTACTCATGAATAACCCGGTATCTAGGTCTACATTGCATCTATAATCGCTGGATGCAGGGTGTAAAATTGTTTCCCAGAATAAAACTCTGGAATAATTTGAACAACCCGAATATTATGAGTAATAATAATAACATACCCACTCACAGCATTAAAAAAATTCAACTATTATACATGTACATAGGAAGTAAATTAGTTAATTATATAGCCTTGCTTTTATTTAAAAAGAAAAATAATTAAAAAAAAAAAATTAGGTTGCTATATAATAAATTATATTTTTACAAACACATCACGGTCAAGACTAAATTACATATACCAAGAATAAAATGTGATAATTTACAAATTTATACCTATATATATATAGCTTTATATGAATATATTTGCCTACTAGCATGCTATATAACTATATAAAAAAGTGCAGACAACTGTTGCATGCATGGCAGCACGTTTAAATAATTTATTTCTGTTTTGAAGGTAATTAGGATATGCAAAGGAATATAATTAAAGGATCTAACTAAATTTGCCGAGGTGAATAGCATATTTTGCGACGAAGCATTAAACATTTCCTCAACTCTGTCACGTTTAAATTATAAACACAAATTGTGTCCTGCAATCCCCCATGACTGTATGTATGCATTGAAAAGAATAGCATTACAATTTATATTTTAATTGCATTAGGCCGGCAGAACTAATATGGCCGCCATCTCGCAGAAGGCAATTGCAGCCAATGTAAACCAAAGCCGATCAACCAGTCTGAACCTGCATGCTTAAAAACTATGATATTATGGAAAGGTGGGTCATTATTTACTGTTAATGGTCAATTTATTGTTTCAACTGAATTAATAGTTCTATATATTTACCTGCTTGAAACATTAAGGATAAAACATATCCATGAGCCATGAAAGAGGCTGCATTTGTATGCCCATTTAAGCTGATTACCAACCACGAGTTTTATCGAAAACCTCATCAAATTGATAACTATCTGGTCTAACTCGTGTAAGAATTCATGCATGCGGTGGTCTGAAGCAAATGTTTGTAAAATTATGCACCCTCTAGTAATTTTAGAAGCTATAACCCAGCCTCGCAGGCTTGTCCATGGATTTATTAAACGAAATTTGGGCTGGCACTGCAGTGGTCTTGTAAATGATAACAATAACAATGTCAAGCATTTATAGTCTTCATTCCTGTCGTGCTGCATGCAGCTTTAGAGGATTAAATATATATAGGCTTTGCCATTTATACCATTTTCTTCAAACGAAAGTATACAGAACATTCAAGAGAGTCTGCATGCATGGCCCATTTGTATTGAAATACAATACAAAAGAAATGACATTTTGTTAAAGTATGCCACAGAACAGCATAACAATCAGCTATGATACAATTTCTTATGGCACGCCATGGTGCATCAGTGTCACTATTAACAATAGGCCTACTGCATTAATTGAATACATATTGTTGACTTATAATTATTCATTATTGAGAATTCATGCTTATTGACCAGGATGATTTTATTTTAACCAGTAGATTTAAATCGATGAATTAATCAAGCAGTGAAAACAAGTCGAATTTTGGTAGAAACTCACTGAAAAGTATAGGTAATGCAGAATATAAGCCTGTCCATATATACAAGCATAGTTGTGTTGGATTGGGATGAGTTAAATAAATGACCAAGCACAGGGCCGTAGCTGCCGGGGGGGGGGGGCGGCTGCCCTCCCAGACTCGATCAGAGAGGGCAGCAAAATGCCAGTCTCCCTCCCGCCCATTCGAAATTTTTGGACTAATTTTAACCCATTTTTGAGGGTTTTTCAGTAAAAAATTCGCCTGCGGCGCCATTTGCTGTCGATAAAATGGCAAAATTTGTGATTGTTTTAACCCATTTTTGAGGGTTTTTTAAGTAAAAAATTCGCCTGCGGCGCCATTTGCTGTTAATATTTGCAGCTATTTATACACAAAAGCCTTCAAATTTTCGCCTGCAGGCCAAATTTTGAAGAAAAAAAGTTTTGGGGCGGCCCCTTTCCCAAAAAAATGGATTTCTGGGTATGGCCCTGGCCCTCAGGGGGGCAGCAAAATCCACTCTGCCCCCCCCCCAGATTACTTGACCTTGCTACGGCCCTGACCAAGCACTATTTATAGGCATATTTTCAGTTAATAAAACAAAATTAAAACTTTGACTGTCCTGCATGTTTCTTAAATGCAGAAGTGGATGTGAGTGGCACATACCGTATTTTGTAAATCATGATTTAATAAACAATTCGATTTTTATGAATTTCTTTCACAAAAAGTCGTGATTTTATCCACCCATAGAATTTCTAAACTGTTTAGCATTAGCCAATACCATTGCATGCACAGACTCAAGCAGATAAGCATATTTACAGTCTTACCATTCGGCAATGAATTTCATTTTTGGTTTAAAAAAAAATTAAATGAAAGGATATTTGAATTAACATTTTCATATTCACAATTCGTGACATGGGCCTAAAAGAAGCAAGGTGAATTATTTAGCCAGTTAAAAGTCTTGAATAACGAATGGTTTTAGGCCATTAGGATGATAATAATCATATATTTTTATAAAAAGAAAATTAAGATCGGATCATAACAACAAAAACTTTAAAAATATTTTAGATCACATATTTTGAGTAGGTGGAAAACGCATTGTCTTTAGAAAAATGACCTATATTTACTTTTAATCTGTAATTTATGCATGCATTTTTTGTAAACTAGTACCGGTAACATTGACCTACACGATGTATGGTGCCACATTTTTAATGCTGCTTACCCAGAATTAATTTTAAATTGCATTTCTTTATATTTCTGTAAATTGGAGAAAACAGCTTTTTATTATAAAAGGCCACGCTTGTGCCTGAAGAGCTCTGTGATAAAGGTATACCTGAAATCTGTCTTTGTGTACAGGTGGGTGTACTTTGCTTAACCTCCAAATAAGCCTGCACCCAAGTTCCTTATATGGCTATCTAACATTTGCCACTTTTACCTTTGAGATTTCAGGAATGAGGTGGAAAATGATTTAATTAGGGCAGTTATAGGCTGAACGAACCTACATTACATAATGGGCTGAAAAAACAAACAAGTGAAGAACATAAGACAAACCCCCCCATGAACTAAAACTTTTACAGGCTCATATAAAAATCTAAGAAAAGTTGTTTGAAATTAATAAAAAAAAAATATAGGCAATGAGAACATGCAATAACTTTTGTCCTAGTTAGCAGTGAGAATATTATCTGGGAAACTGCAATCAAAATTGAAATGGAAAATCCTTCTATCCGTGAAATTTCACTGCCCCAACCATTTCCTTCTATTAAATATGCCAGAACGAGATATAATTGAATATAAGATGTCATAGTTTACAGAAAGTTTTTTATCGTAAAATATTAATGCAAACTTGCACGAACATGTCCAAATAGCATTTCCTTATAAAAGTCCCACTCCACGGTAGCACGCAATGCAATTTCTTCTTCAAATGTTATTCACATTTAATTGTGCTTGCCATGATCCAATAGCACACTAAAAGCTAGAAAATTGGGTTTCCAATTGCTTTTGTGTATAAAAAATGAAAATATTTCACGAAACTTAATTTTGTACAAACATGCATGCACAGTCAGTGGTCCAACGATGAATAACATTACACATTTATTAAAAAAAACTTCTGTACACGAGTACATTTTAATACTTATCACCCTAAACTTACATGTAACATCCTATTTTTTTTTAAGAAATCATCATGCTCGGATCATGTTATTTTATTTCCAAAACAGCATCTATGCAATGTGCTGTTTTAACCTACCCTCATAGTGATTTAAAATGTAAACACATTGTCATATAGATCCTTCCGTAAAGCTATCGTAAGGTCATTCCAAAAACAAGCGTTTCTCAAAAATTAAAGACTATTATGTGATGTCCAGTTAGTTACATGCAAAATTTTCCATTGAAATGACGTCATTAGGCAGAACTTTACCTGCAATGCTACAAGTCCTTAATAGCCTTCATTTAACAAAAATAACTACCATTAATTCCTACCAGTTCGAGCTTGATGGGAAGGTTCAGTCTGATGACGTTATCTACACCTCAAAAGTAATTTTGAATGTATTTCACTTTTCATTTTTTTTATCAAATAACTACAAACATAAAATGGTTATTATATTTTGGGGAAATGAATTTCCTATCAAAATTAAGTTGTTTGGTAAAAATTGTATGCCTCAAAATATTGAAAGTTTCAGTCGGCCAATCAGCTTATGGCTAACAGTTAGCAGCTTGGCACCTGCTCTATCACTTTTAATGCTGACAACCTGGCAACATACTTAACTTAAAATCATGGAAGTTTTAAAAGATGGCTAATACAATATTATAATTGAAGTAGGCCTACCATACTTTTAAAACAATCATTAACATTTTTCAGTTCTCCATCATTTCTCATGACACCAAATTTGATTTACGTATACATACCAGTGTATAGTCCTAATTCGTGTATTTGTGATACAAATTCACTCAGGTAATAGTAATAAGACTTGTTATGACTCATGAATGTTCTTACCTTCATCTGAACCATCCGGACAGTCAGGATATCCATCTTTTACTTTATTCCATGGTATGCAAATAGTCTTGTTAGTAACCATACATTTATACTCCCACATTGAATTGCAGCCATTTTGTTCGACTTCATTGCTTAATCCTGCAAAGAAAAAAACAGAAGAACATTTTATCCATCGATCGTAAATAATAAATATTCAATAAACAAATTTCAAAGCTTTTTATGAATACATCCATCATTCATAAACAACTGATGACCTTTAGTATATTCGGGCCACCCATTAAGTTATTGAATTAACACAATTTGGGAAAGTTTTTTCAAAATCAGTGAGATTCCTTATTGATCCCTATCGTGCCATGATTTCATGAGACCAAGGCAATAAAATAAGAAAAAAATTATGAATAACAAAAATAAACCCATTTTAATGATGTTGATAGGAACCCAAAAGAATATAAATAAATATTTTTTTAACTTATTAGAGCTGATTGGATGCCAGTTATCGACATTTAAAACCTGTTATAAATTTAGAACAAGGGGTTCAGACTTGCACGTTACTTCAAATCAACATTTAGCATGGCCAGTAAAAAAAGATAAAAAAGTGAAGGGCTTTTTCTCGACACATTGACATATTTATCCATTTACTTTTTATTTATTGTTAATGTAAAAAAAAGTTGCAAAGCAACTGAATTACCATGAAAGAAAGTTTACAAGTTTCTTTTTTGAATTTTAATCAAGATTTTGATGTCCTACTGTACAACTCTCACTGAATATTTAAAAACAGCATCAAATATTTAGATTTTGATTTCACACTACCTGCATCCAGTCAGTTTGCAGATGTTAAAGGAGTATTAACCTACTAATTGCAATTATAGGTCCAAAATGTAGGCGTATCACTTACTAATTATGCCATATATTTCATTTTTGAAAATACATTTAATGTGAATCACAAGCCCCCGTTCAAATACAAGCGTGAAATCAAATATATATAATGTAATTAAGAAGTCGTTAATTTCCATTACTAAACAGTATTCAACGGTAAAAATATTATTTCTAGCTAACTGCAGGTAAATTATAGTTATCATCATGTCTTTCTTCAAATTATGAATAAATAGTTTTATTGAAATAGTAACTTTCCTTGTATGGGACTAAAGAATTGCAATCTGTTTAACAATCCACATGACAATGACATGACAGTGACAGTGAGCTGGAAAGGCAAATCAGCTAATTATTATTATAGATAGATATAAGTTATTCCTTCTTACTTGTTAGTAATCTGGTTTCCTGATATTGAATAAACTAATCAAGATCAGGCTTTTCATTCTGATTATTCGATGAGAATTACCTAGTTCACTCTTTTGATGAACTATAGGTAAAGTTTGATTTATGGACCTAGCCCTCTGTAGTCTAGTCATTTTTGAGACAAAAAAATCAACTACATAAAACAATCAAATTTAATTGAGAATATTTTAAAAAGTAAAATCATGCCATTAGATTAATCAAAATTTGATATGCTAACTCCTAAAAAAGCTCAAATGTATTATTATAAAAAATAAGACGAAAATATGTTAACAAGCCTTAGTTAAGCCTTCAGGCAAAAAAGCATTCAAGTATGTTAATTGCAGTAACACGATGATGAGATTAATTAAAAAATTAAGCTCATACCAGTCGCACAGTTATCAAGCTGAAACAATGTGACAGGTATTTGATATTTTTTGTTACACAATCGGCCTAGATAATAGTTAAAAATGTTTGGGTCAGGTCACGTTGACTTTCTAAGCAAGCATGCCATAAGAGTTCAACTACATTCTGATGTCATTTCTTGGCACAAATGTGATGCTTATTATTGTGTTCAGGTGCGAAAAAAAGGTGACTAATAGGAAAAAATACAACTGCGAACAAGGGAATAGGCACTTCAAAAGGAAGATGTTAATTGTTGTCATTAAGTCGAAAATTTGCTTATAAAAATAAAAATTCAATTCAATTCAATATCCTATAGTCAGCATATCATGATGCCATTTGGTAAGGGGGTTATCCCACAATCAGGAGGATACTCCTACGTCACACACTTGTGACTTAAACATCATCGTTAAATTGAATTTCTAACAATTTTGAACTATTTTTAGGAAGATTGTTTCATTGTCTTATAGAACATAAGAAAAAGGACCAATAATATACATCCGTTCTAGCACGAATTTCTTTCAGAGGATTGGAGTGAACATGCCTACCTCTAGTGTTAGTATTTGGCTTACAGATATCACAAACTAAATTTAAATTAATTTTACATAACAAATTAAACCTTACAAACAAACCGATGCTTAAATCTTCCCTTCGAGAATGCAATGATTCCCAATTTAGAGAATGTAGCATCTCGTTCACACTATCACACTTCTAGCACAATATATTTTTCCTGCCTATCCTAATTTTTAATGTTTTTTTTCCTACAACCAATTTCATTCAAAGTGTGATTTCTCATTTGTTAGGCTTAGTGGCATCATTTAAAGAGGGGGGGTCCATGGAAAATTTGACATCTTTTGACAAGGTACACAATTTATTTTAATAATTATTTTAAGTTTAAGAATCCTCTTCTCCACAGGCCACACTGCAAAATGAAACTTTAAAAATGCACTAATGGGAACTTTTCAGTGGAACAATTCCCAAGATCACCTTATAGTTGAGGAACTTTATTTTTCCTGCAAGGTAATTACCTATAAACGCATCTTACATATGCCCAGATATATATCCCAGACACAAAAGCTTTATGGGTTGCTTTGTATCAAGATGACAGGTAGCCATTACAGAGAAAGGATTTGAAGGGTTAAAAAGATTATAACTAAAAAATGCACATGTTTTCACCAAGTTCGATTGCATCACCTGTATAATTCAACGTCACTGTCAACAATTTGTATTTTTCTTTGCCTTGCTTAAACTTTAGCTAGCTAGCGGCTCCTATAGTTTGGAGGGTGTCGTTGAACGGGAGAGCTCTCGTTTATACAGGTGTTATCCTAAGGCCTTTCAACGGACTGCGCACACAAGTGCAAAAGCAGCGAGTTTTTACGGTCGTGAACTCCGATGACTTTTTTATCCAAAGCGAAACCCTGCGTTTGAGTACAATCTATCATATCAAACGAATTGCATTCAAATATTAAAGGAAAACTCAGCTTAAAATCTTCAAATTGAGCCGCACACGAGTACCTACAGTAAGAGTTCTTGTCTACTAAAATTGCTGACAAAAGTTAATTATATTTAAAAAGAAAGTTCCACATAGTAACACGTGATATTTAAATTACTTACACTTACTAGATAGGAATAGCTGTGACAATAATAATTGCAACAGAGTTTCCATATTTAAGAAATCACAACGTTTGTCTAATACATGTTAAGCCCCATTTTCCATGTTTTCTGCAGACACTGTAAGTTGGTGGCACCCTCTATGACATGCGTGTCTACATGTTTCAACATCACAAGAGCTGATGGCTTTTATCCAGTAGAAGGCGCTACATACTGTCAGTAAAATGGTGCTATTGATTGGTGGGCTCAAATCAACTTGCAATTTCCATAACTTTCCTAATTTTTCATGCTCTTCCTAATTTTAACAATCCACTTCTTTCAAAGTGGGACTTTTCCTTCAAAAAGTTGTCAAACGAATAAAGGTGACAGAAAAACTGCAGTAAAGAAATCCACAATATTATTATAATCCACAAACTGCAGAAAAAAATGAGGAATGCTGCAGAAAATTGCAGTTTTCTCTGCAGTTTGTGTTTCATATAATGGCGGAGTTTCTGCAGTTTACAGTGGAACTTTTCTTTTCTTGCAAAGTGACGTCACAGGGAGGCCATGGACTGTCAATTTCCTTAAGTATTGGTACAGACTCATACAGTAGCGAATGTCACCTCTTTATAGTTAGTTCATTTCAGGCTTTCTTATAGCACAAATCCAATTTCCTTTAACTAGAATGTACTGAACTGAGCTTTACCCACGTTAGGTGTCTTAAAGATTAAACAATAACTAAATTGCAAGAGAAAAAGACATATTTGCACCAAAAGAGCTTTAAAATTTACATAAATTACAATCATTTATATATTTATATAAAAATATACAAAAATTTCTGTAACCAAGAAGTCCTTTACTAGTAAAACTAGGCCTAAAATCACGATATTAGAAGTATTTTGTTTAGCATTCTCACATCCTCTCATTTTCCTATTAATTAAAATTTCTACTAACAAAACTTCACGCAACCAGCATTAACATTTTTTTTTTAGTATTTTCTTAGTTATTTTTTTTAAACCACCTAGAAATGCTTCTAGCCAGCACGTGTCTAACTGTTAAGAGTCAGTAAATTTAAAATTTTCGTGTGAATTAGACTGTGACTACCAGACATTATCCACTTACCCCGTTAGTGTACAATTAATTAATTTATTCTAATTACATTTCTGAATAAAAAAATAAATGAGATGATGAAACTCGCCCTGGCATATAAAATACACGTAACAGAAAAAAAATGTAGAGTGGCTAATGCAACATCAAATGCTGAAAACTTTAATCCACCTTATCATTTTTCTTTGGTCATGGAAGACAGTTAATGCCGTTTTTTGTAAACTTGGTCTTACAGGTAAATGTTAAAAGAAGCCAATTAACGGGACATTTTTTCATGTTTACTTTTTGTCTTAAATTAATTCAGCGGAAAAACAAAGATAGGGTAATGGTGGAAAGTTCTCTGAAACTAAAGACCCCTTTCATCTCGACATGTTTTCTCTCTTGTTTTCTCTAGCGAATTTTTTTAGGAAGTAAAATAACTTCAAAAAAAGTAGTTTTGCCATGAGGTCACACTGGGTCAAGTAATTAATATCTGGAAAACTGGTTATTCGCAAATAGAAAGTAAGCCCTGCATTGAACGGTAGAAAATAATTCTATGGCAAATGTGTGTCGAGATAGTTTATGCAAGAAAAAAGTAACAAAATATAATTAAATGGGATTTTGTAGACAATTACCACTTGAACTTAAATGGCCACTTTTCGCCTGTTATAATAAAAAAGAAAAATTACTTTTTCCGTTAAATTTTTATGCATCATAATTTAATACCGAAATCATATCTTATTTTTTTTTACTATTTTGCAAAAAATCCATAGGCCTACAACAATCTTTCCTTTGTGGTTTCATCCACCATTGATAAGTGTTTAAAATATAACTTGTTATTATTTACGCCTGCTATATTTTTGGCTTCAGTACTTCCCTAAAAGGGGCAATCGTCTCATTTTATGATGAAAAATTCTTCGAAAAAATCACGTAAAACTTCAAAAAATAGGATTGTATGCATGCGTGCTTGGTAGCATAACCCATAAGTAATAGCTAAAATTAAAAGCCACTCCTAAACTATTAAAACATACACACATGCAAGTAAAATCAATTTCCTATAGTTGTTATAATTCATATTTTTAGCTTAATTTTCTAAACGCAATTAAACACAGGTCACTTTTTACTCTTACTGTAAATAAAAAGTTGCTTCCTCGTAACCAATGGTACGTACAAACAGCATAAGCTAATGAGAATTAAACATAACGAACCAGAACAGATTGCTATTTAATCAGCCCAGATTTTCTTAAATCATATGTTGTCACTATTTTATTGATTTAATGGCAATATGGCTTATGACTATTATAATTAAGAATTTACACTTGATTTATTTACGCTAGAAATCTAAAGGAAATACGAGCATATATATCTATACTATCCTGTTTTAGAATTGGAAACTTAGCCTATAACTAATTTATTCGAAATGACCATTACACGGAGTTTATTCAGTTACAAAAACTGAAAATCAAACATTATTACTGCTCCATAACTTAATGGGAACCTCCCACTTTGAAAGAAGCAGGTTGTAGAAAAAGAGCATGAAAAATTATAAAATTCATGGAAATTCTAATTTGATTTGAGCCCACCTATCATTAAATAAAATGTCCTGAATACATGAATTTGGATGAAAATAGAAAGTCCAAATAGGCACCATTTTACCGACTGTAAGTAACGCCCTCTACTGACTAAAAGGCATCCACCCTCATGAAACACATAGACATGAATGTACTAGTTGGCACCTAAAAATGTCTATTTGGCCAACATCATGATTTCTACAATATGGAAACTTTGCTGCAATTAATATTACTGCCACAGCCATTCATATCTAGTAAGTGTGGACAACTTAAATATCACTTGTTACAATGTGGGACTTCCCCTTTAAACAATAGCTCTACTTAGCTCGAGAAATTAAAAATTTCTACGGTGGCTCACATTTATAAAACACTAAATTCTATAGTTTTACTATGCTTCCCAAGCCATCTAATAGATGGCAGTACACGTTTTTGTGTTTTTGCAAGTATGATCGAGCCACTGTAGAAGTTGCTGTTTGCATGTTTTTTCTAGGAATCTGGATCTGAATTTGTGGATCTGATATTATGAAAGTCATGATTTTTATCCATCTCGGGTCCAACCACATGTACAGCTTTAATTAATCAATTCATGTTTCAAAACTTCACTACATGGTGTCACATTTCATTGTATTCTGGTGATCGACGAATTTTTTTTTTATTTGAAAACAAAGTATTACATTAAATTTAAATTGCCAAAGTTGACTCATTTTTACCCAAATAAAAGAAATTTGAAACAAGTTTGTCATTTTAACTACACAGGAGGTGCACTGTGGGCACTCCGTTCCTCCCAAACCTTGTCCTCCATTTGCACCTTTTTTTTGTCTGAAAAAGGACATTTTTTGCAGGATTACGTGGGAGTAAATAATCACTTTGTTGGACACTAGGCCTACGCCTAGACTAGCATCCTGTAAAGTCTATAGGATTTTCACATCAGTTGAAATGCATTATCAGACAGTCAAGTTAGTCACATGCTTTTGTGTACTGATAAAAATACATTACCGGTACTAGAAATTATATTTCCAGGCCATCATACTCACTCAATCAAGCCAATTTTACTTAGAAATGTTACTGTAATTAGGCCATGTGTGCGTGTGTATGACGTATAAGTGTTCTCCTGGAACTGAATTACAGTAAAAATATAGACAAATTAAATTAGCATAACCTAACCGAATGTATAAATTTGACAATAACATGTAGAAATATGGCTCTAATTACAAATATAAGTTGAGATTTTTAACTATGCTTAGTGATATGTAACTAGGCCTAGAAACAGAAATGAACTGGAATAACCTTTCCTGTACAATTACATTTGATGCCGAATGTACATCAAGACCCGTGATTCATGCAAAAGCTATTTAACAATGGCCTACGACAAGCCTGTTATGAATCCTGTTTAGGAAAAAAAACAATAGTCTAAACATAAATTAACTGCAGGCTATTATACGTAAACCTGTTACAGGCATACCTATGAATGTAGGTAGTCAGAATAACATATAAACATGTATTTCCATCACATGCTTTACAAATTGAATAGCACAGTTAATATTAATATTTCCAATTAGATTGCTATAAACGAACACACTGTGTGAGAATAATCATAGAATTAAGATGTAATAGATCAAAACCCTTTCAGATTAATATTATACCCAGTTCGACATTAAAGTGAACTGCAAAAATTTAATAATCAATCTGCATGCATAATTCTTCTTAAAGATCAGTAACTCCTGTGTCTGTAACATTATCAAATACAGGTATTAGGCGTAATCGGCATGCAAGCAAATGCACGACTTCTTAAGCCAAATTGGTTAAAAACGTCCGGCATGCTAGTGTGACGCCACTCAACCGGATGCAGTCATGATCGCCATATTGGAATTCTTACAAGAAATGTCGTCTGCTCGTTAGTCAACCCGAAGCTCCCTAACCCGGTCAGAAAAAAATGGTGGCACGGCTGCAAACGATTCTATTGCTGGAAAGCATGAACTATGCTGAAAAGAGCGTAGCTTACACATGGTTGTACCCATAATGCAACACATTCTAACAACACTGAAGGCAGCGAGCAGACGACATTTCTCTTCAGGACGGCATGCAAGACGTAAGCATGGTGATTTCAGGGTAGAAATCACGTGCCTACATAAGTAAGTAGTTTAGCAAACCTATCATGCCGAAAACGCCTATTGCCTGCATGGTTTCACGGTGCTGATGTAACCAATTGAAATCAAGATAGTTTCTCAAGTTAACTCTTTTGTTGAATCTGATATAACCCATGCAGGATATTGCATGTACAAGTAATTTGCTAAAAGCTGCATAATTATAAAAATATCCCTTATTTTGTTCAATCTTGGGTCAGAAATTTTGCCAGGTCAATAAGAGAATTGATTTGATCTATACTCTAAACTTACATTTCGAACAAATTTATCTGGATTGATTCGACCTGATTTTAAATCTGGAAGACTGGATTTAAAATCCCCGAATCCCCCCAAGGGATTGTTTACCTTGCGTCTTTACTCTGACATTTGTGAGACAGTTCACTATTCATTAAATTAATTGTATAATATAGAAAGCTATTAAGGGCAAGTTTAGTCTTATGATGTTAAGGCAGGAAATTCTCTTTCTGAACAAAAATAAAAACTAGCCTGGGAATGTTAATTGAATATGACCTGAAAATCTTCAAAAGTATAGTATTCATGCACATCATTTTTAATGAATCGAACCATTTTCACAGTAATTGTGAATTTCGTTTATTTTTAGATTTCATTATGGGGCCTAGTTTTAACTTCAGGAAATAGAAAGCATGTCTAGTGGCTTTTATTCACAATGTGTGAAAGTCTTTTCAATTGAATTCAAAAAAAATTACCAATTCTCTACAATCTGTTTATTACGATTCAAATAAATATGAATGTCTTGAGCAACCTATAAACACTCAATGACACTATATAATAAAAGAATAATGGATCTGAAACGTTGCATTAAACAGACAACGGTTCACTGATCAAGGAAGAAAAGGTGTTCATGTCTGAGACATCATGAAAAGTGAAAATGCACAGAGGTCACTTTATACCTATTCAAAAATTCAGTCAAATTTCAAGATTAAACATCATGTGAATGAAAACTGAAAGTTTAAAAAACAAAAAACAAATTATATGGCAGACTACTAAAGTTTGTATGGCATACTTAAATATTACTTGTTATCTATCAGATATCATTTAAGAATCTCAAGAGATCCAAAAAAGTACAGATCTAAATTCAATGTACAATATCATTATTACCCCAGTAATTTTAAGTCAATCTAAAGTATTTAGCAGTTTCCCCTATGAAAATGTGACGCCCTCTGTAGACAAAGCTCAGTCACTGCACGGGCATGTTCATACTTTTGCACATGTCTCGTCACAACTTTTGTTTAATTTTTCATAATTTTCACATCCCAAACATAAATACATTTTCATACTCTACAAGTTTTCCTAATTTTTCACATTTTCACTTTGATTTATAACGCTCACTTTACTCATCTTGTATTAAATATTACATTTAATTATAACATAACTAATGTATAACACATTGTAACAAGGCTTAATCCTTTTTGGTTTTATTTCCTATAGCCCTAACAAGAACAATTGCTACTTCCATTTTCATTAAATCTAGCTTTGGAATTCCAGTAAGGAACCATTAAAAGTATGACGTCATCAAAAACTAATTTTTAGCACCTTCATATCCCCCCCCCTTCGTCATCATAAGTAGGAATCGACCATAAATCCCCCCTTCCCCAATCCTACGTAGGATTCTCAACAAAATTACAACTGCCTAATCAGCAATAATTATTTTCAAAGAGCAACCCCAAAAAGTTGGCAAAATGTTAAATTAAAATTATTAAATGAAGTGAGACTTTCCCTTTAAAATAGACCCAATTTGATATAAACAAGAACATTACCAGCATTTTAAATGTTTGAAAAAAGACATTCATGATAAAAAGTGTAAATTTTATTAAAGTAATAGAGTAGGCCTACATTCCTTAAGCATATTAATCAATTTGGAGGTGTGTGCATCTTACATAGGATTTCTTATTTTATCCCCCCTCCCCATGTCATCATTTGTAGGATTTCCCTATACCACCCCCCCCCTCCCCTAAACTGATTACGTCATATTTTAATGGCTCTTAAGAGCTCCATCCCAAATGAAATTTTCTGTAGAAATTAGTTTCAGAATTTAGCTTATAAATTTCTGGAATTTGTAAATTCTCGCTGCGTCCATGATTGGTACTATTTGGATAGCCTTAGTCGGAATGATTTACCGTTACCGGAATAACCTCTTTTAAAATACTGCCATTGAAATATTCATAAAACTGGGAAGCATTCTTGCACAAAATTGCATTAAGGGGGCTGTCCACACTTTTAAAAAATGCATGCTCATATGGGAATCTCCATGTTAACTAACGGTACATATTAATCGATAATGGCTGAACATAAATTGACTGGGTTTGATTTTTTATGAAGGACAATTACATTTACTAAAACTTGATGTATTCTTTTTTTGTTAATCTGACCCGTGAGCCGTACAATCGGGCAAAATGTGGCGAAAAAAATGGCGGGAAACTTTGAAATTCGATAAATAAATATAAA
>JAQIXP010001086.1:0-20275 GCA_034700285.1 Proteroiulus fuscus
CGTTTTTCCTGCATTTAAAGTGCATGAAAGACGAGTTTTTAAGAGATTACATGACATTTATGCAGCACAATATTTTTCTTTTTTCTAAGTCACGCGAGTTTTTTGGACCCAGTTGGGAAGGGGGGGGCTATAGCCCCCATAGCCCCCCCCGTGGATACGCGCCTGGTTTTATAGGGGAAGATCCCCCTAAAAACTTCACCAACGGCTAATATAGTGAACTAATGACGTAAGTTGTATTTCTCAAACATTCATAAACATGTTCTAACTAGTAACTAGGCAGAATATGTGTGTAAAAGTTTGGGAAATGCATTTCCTGATTTTTGTATTTACCAATGTAGAGAAAATGGTAAACATCATATAGCAATTGAAACTACGAAATTTTATTAGCAGAATATCACTTTTGAATAGGCTTATATAATTCGTAATTTAAAATTACCGGTATGTTATACATGTTATAAATTCTGAAATTCTGAATATTGGTCATTGAGTAACGAGCTAATCTGAAAATAGCCGGTATTGTTGTCAGTAAACCAGTAAACTGATAAATCTGCTTCAAAACATTATAGTGACACGAACTGTGGCCTTTCACTATATAATTTGAAATTCAACCCGGAAGCACGTATAGTACGTGTGGTATTGCGGTTGACCAAAGTGTTAGTTATAATTTATGTGGATTTTCACTCATGATTTGTAATCAGAATTCATTAGTAGACCTACAGGTCCTGTCCTGTAATAAATAATTACTCTCTGCGAACTATTTTAAATTGAATCCTTTTTTTTTAAATTTAGTTTAAGCCTACTTGTGATTGATCTCCATTAATCATTCTCAAGTTTTCAATTGAATATTGTAATAGCGCTCTACTTGAAATTGGCGTCACCAGAACCTCTAAAGTTGATGCAAAAATTGATTTAATGCTTGTAATGGAATTCTTGTCACGATTATTGCAACATTCGAGACAGTTTCTAGTTTGCACCCAATGCACTTCATCATATAAGAGTGGTGGGAATTTAGAAAATGTCAAATTGACATCCCCTGTAGTAGACGGCGAACTAATAGCTTTTCAAACATTATTTTTGATTATTTGCTACATCAGAAAATAATGCGCTTCACCAGTGCTGAAATTTTATTGATGGACCTGGCCTGTGAATGTGTAATAACTAAACATTAAAGGAGATAATACCAATAATTTTCCATTGAATATTTACGTTTTTAAACGGTTACAACATGATTAAATACAGAAAGACAATTTTTTAAAAGGAAAAGTCCCACTTTGAAAGAAGTGGGCTGTATTGAAAGAAGAGCATAAAAAATTAGGAAAATAATGGAAATTGCAATTGGATAGGCACCATTTTACTAACAGTATGCAGTGCCGGCCCTCTACTGGATAAAAGGCATCAGCTCTCATGAATTACGTAGACATGCGTGTCCTATAGAGGGCGCCACCAACTGCCGTGTCTGCTGAAATCTATGGAAAAATGGCGCCTAATGTGTATTTGGCAAACGTCGTAATTTCTTCAATATGGAAACTATGCTGCAATTATTATTGTCACAACTTAAATATCACTTGTTACAAAGTGGGACTTTCTCTTTAATAGTGAAGTTCGTTTTCAATTTTTGTTTTTTGTTTGATTTTGCGGTGGGAATTAAAATTGCCTTCGTTTGCTTTAAATATAAATATGTTTGTAGCAGTTTGGCCGGACGTGTGTCAGAGTTATATGACCACGCTGTGCCATACTTTCTGGGGTACGTGTTAGGAGGGAAGCCATATAGTAGGGGCCTGTGCCCCCCTTGGAAAATTTTCTGCCGGGGTCCATGATAACGGTATTTGTTTGAAGTTTGTCTGAAGAATTGCGATATTTAAATATATCACAATTTACATGTTTTCCAACTAATTGATTTTGCCGGATTTACTTGAAATGGAGATTTTTCCAAAATGAAAATTGTATACTAATTAGTAGGCTCAAAAAACCTTATTATGCATTCAATATAACTTATATAAGCAGGCAGATTCCAATTTTCTAAAAGTCATTAATTTAAGCAGTACTTTATATTCACTTATGCATAATTCCGTTGAATCCAACATCAAAGTCATATTGTTCTCATCTTTTTTTTGTTAGCTTTTTGGAAATAATTATAATAGTATAATTTTAATCTTGAATTGAATGATGCATTGAAAATGGAATTGGGCCTGGATATAAAATATAGACATAAGCCAATATCGTATATGGGCTCTTGTTATTTTATCTCTTCAGGCTTTATGACGTCTAACGCTGAAAAGTGTGTACTGTTACTAGCTTCAGAATCATCTTCACCTGCCATTGAGTTATAACAAAACGCTAGGATAGCAAATATTGATCCTGTTAAATAAACAGCCTAACATAGGTTTTAAAGGTAAACGTTTGCTGGAATGAAATATGCATGCATTGGATTGTGGGATTGCATAGATCTATATGTAACATCTAGGACAAACGTAAAGAAAATTAGTTTTTCTGAAATTGAAACTTTCAGTATAAGATAATAGAAAGGTGTGGCCAACAATGGTTTAAAGCTAATAAAGCAATGCAAAATTCAATGCCAAACGTGCATTTCAATTCGTCATAAGTGCATAACGGAAATTAAAGTAGGCTTATGTATATATCAGATTTTTTACGGCAGGTTGGGTTGATTTTGATCAGCAAATTTATTGCAAGGTATCCATTAAATGAGGGATAAACAGTGATACATTTTATTTTCAATAAACACTCACAGAATTGTAATTCAAAACGTAGTAATGTTGTATCAGTAAGGCTGGATCATTCATAATCATAATAATCTTTGATACATAGTTAACTAACCAAGAAATGATCTTTCAGAGCATGGAAATATATGGTTTTGCAAGCTCGCAGTGATTGCCCATTTATAAGGGGCTAAATTTTAGGCTTTTTGTTTCTATTAGTTGCTTCAGGACACGATGTTCGAAAAGTAGGGCACTGGCTTTTGAGATTACTACCAAATTTTCCATTAAACTAGAAATCATTTTGACCAAGTATTTACTTATAGGGATGTGGAAGGGGACATTAGTTGTCTGCTCATCTGAAATTCTAGCTTCCTCATTGATTTCCCTTGAGTTACAGTTAACACTCGATCTTCTATTCCATTTATTGGCCGCCATTTTGGACTTAAGTCAATTTGCCGTGATTTCAAATGGCGGTTGCTATGGTAATGACCAGGAGAAACTGAGTGATAAGCTACTTTTTACTGAAATTATGATTTGCCCTTTTTATTAATATGTTTTGTAATTGAAGACTGAGTTTCCCCAAAAAAATCTAAAGTTGGGATAAAGACAAGTTAACATTTGTTGGGAGTTAATTGGTAATGTTTTTATTGTTAAAATTAAAAAAGGTTGAAAAAAATATGAAGATTAAAATTACCAGTGCCTAAGTTGCGTGAAATTCATAAATTTCACTGCTTTTAAATTATTAAATACCAGATGAATCATTATTTTTAAAATATCCAACTATGCCATCTTGTTTTTGGGACTTATTGTGAAAAATAACAGAGTATAAACTCAGTGAAATGAAATGCATGTGTGTCAGCACCAAAATATAATAAATTTAATGTCAGATTCTAAATTACGTTTCCAGAAAGTAATTTTCTAAGAGAAAAAAATACATCTGCCATTAATCATGAACTTTATTTTATTTTTGTATTTGCGACGAAATACATGAAGCACGTTCAGGTCATAAGTTTACGATTCGGAAAAAGCAAAGAAAACTCTTCATAAATAGTTTATATTAGTTCTGAAAAAAATCTACTACTTAACACATCGAATATATATGAGAAACTGAACAAGTTTTATGTTGGAGAAGGTTATAAATTACGTGTTATTATCACCATTATCTTTAAACTGATCTTGAAAAATAGCAACATAATAGGTTAAAACATAGCAACGTTTCAGTCCGTTTGTTTTATGATTTGAAAAATGTGCCTCTGTACAAGTAGTTTCTGATAAGAAGTCTAGAGACCAGACTTATTAAATGCTGAAAAATAGAAAAAAAATTGAGTGTTGTTGAAAACCAAAACAGTAGTATAGAAATAGTTTTGGAAAGTAGCAAATCTTGTGTTGTACTTCATACTGTAGGCCTATATATATAAAGGAATTTTAGGAAATACGTGTTCTCGATTAATTTTGTTA
The DNA here is from genome assembly GCA_034700285.1 of Proteroiulus fuscus. NCBI lineage: Eukaryota > Metazoa > Arthropoda > Diplopoda > Julida > Blaniulidae > Proteroiulus > Proteroiulus fuscus. The sequence continues at coordinate 4,176 of JAQIXP010001086.1, forward strand.
TAATTAGGTTTTTTAACTTAAAATCAGGCATATATTGTTGCTAAACTTCAGACGTTCAAGCTCTCGGTTGTCCACTTTGGGCTATACTTTGGTGCTAAGTGGAAACTATAGGCCGGCATCAGCCAATCAGCAGCTTTGCAATTGTCCCGTGTTACCAAAATTCACCATGCAGATCCACAAATAAGAGGTTGTACTTAACTATATATACCTGCAGAATTTTTTAATAGTAGACATATACAATATTCAACATTTAGGTTTATAATGTTTGCCAATGAAATTAACCATGTATAAACATTTTAAATTCTCAATGGATTTTTTGACCTAGATATACAGGTTACAATGAAACGTTCACATTAGTCAGGAATCCCAAATCATGTGCCCGATGGCTTATGATGGCTGATTCATGAAAATCCCTTCCCTTCTTATAATATATATCAACAAAATTATTTACCTCATCCCCTTCGGTGCTTCATGATAATTTTATATTGATGGCTTCTTTAAAATACCTCTAACTGTATAGTTATTATTTTTCATGTCCTGTGAAGTCATGACGTTGCTCGTGCGTAGCATCAGATGGCGTTGCAATGTTTTGTATTTCAGTTATGTGATGCGATGCAGCTCAGGTTCCCAACTATAGTAAAAGCATTGCCAAGCAAGTCGATTTTTGTTGAATTATGCTGTGCTGCTACTCATCGCTTGCAGCTTTGCCTGAAGCAACAGTCTGATGATGCTCTTGGCATTTGCTTTTCATGTATACACATAGTATATTATTGACAGAAACGTTTTCTTGGAATTGATCTTCTGTTTGTTCAGTTTTTTCCTACGATTTTCGAAGGAATTAAAACCAAATCATTGCACAAACCATGGCAATTCGATTTGGATAATATGACGAAAGTCTGTTAGCCGTGTTTCGCAAAGTCCAATAGGAAATCGTTCACTCATTTTATCAACATTTCACTTTTTGTAGAAGGTAAGGGATCAAAGCTTCTTTATTTAATGCAATCGCATTTTGTATCTCATATATAGCTGAATCCAGCATTCTAAGAATACAATAGAAATGCATGGCAAACATTGTCAAACTTGAATTAAAGTATGGTCACATACAAAGATTGAGGTTTCTAGCTTGTTTGTTTAGCAACTTAACGCTGGAAGGAATTGTGTACATGAAGTATATATCATTATATAAAGAGAAACTATGGTGGGTGTATGTATACTGCATGTATAGAAATATATAACCATGTGCTCGAGCCTCGTGTATTGTATTTTAATACACTTGTTAAATTTCTGTCTAAATAGAAAGTACTTCTGTTGGATTTGAAATCATATTGTGGCTCTCCTGTTTAACTGAAATTAATTTTGATCGATTCTTGTGTGGTTAGAGTTAAAGTTTGAAATCTAGATCACAGTATGACATGAATAAGTAATTTTATAGTTGCAAACACTAATGTGGCCATTTGGCTTGAATAATATTTAGCCAATAAGTTAGCCCTGAACTTGTATAGTATAGGTTGTATGAATTTTATATCAGAAAAAAATTTGGATTAAAACATCATAGGGACTGAAACTCGGCTCCATGAAATGATTCATGCTAACCAAATGGATTCCAGTAGAGTAGGCCTGCATGCTAGAATTATGTTCTTTTCGCCTTTTTCCTGCTTTGGAGCCAGTTTAGCACGAAGCTTGGCTTGCATGTGCATGTTTTATAGCTACTTGTTCAATTTCGCACGTGCAACCCTTCCTTGAGCACGAGGGTTGTACGTGCAAAATTGAACAAGCTCAACTGGTTCCAAAACATAAAATGCAGGCGAATGGAACAAGTCTATAATACTTCATTGACTGAATTTACTTATGTTGTTAGTGGACAAAGGTCTACATATATTTTAATATATTTGCATAAGGTTCGTCCATAAATTACGCTTGCATGGGGAGGGGCAGTGGTTAATGCGTCTGCAAACTTTTTGTAATAGGGAGGGGATATTCACAAGTACCGTTAAATTTGGAGCTATTTTAAAATAATGAAAATCCAATTTCAACGAGAATCTGATTTTTGGCCGGTAATTAAGCCAAACTTTAAAATTGTTGAAAACTCAGTATCCCCTTGAAAAATTCCAATCCATCATAGCATTAGCAATTAAATTATGCTTGTAACTAGTAGGCTAAATAATAAAATCAATAATGTAATAGGCTTAAATGATTAAAATGGTGGTTCCCAAATTGTTACAGGTTGTGACATTGGGATGATAGATGCATGGGGTTATATGAGCATTTTGGAACGCCATTACAGTGAAATCATTAATTTCTAAGAATCGTTTTTTTTAATTGTAGCGGAATGTCATTGGCATGCACTTGAGATTGCGCACATGACGAGTATACCGAGTTTATTTTGTAACGTTAATATAACTATGTTTACAATGCATCTCTTAAATAGCCAATGGGAAATGTGGAATGCAAATAAGATGGAAAACTAAAATTGTAAATCTGTCATGGCACCGAGAAATAATATTTTTTCTTGGGATTAAAGTGAAAAAGGACAACAGATTAATCACTTATGAAAATATTCCATCAACGAATGTAGCTGGAAGGGGGTTTAGGTTTTGAACGGTTTATTTTTTTTATAGTGCCTGCATCCAGATAAAACTATTGAGAAATGCAATTTAAATTTCTTTTCTTCTTTAATTTATGCACACGTATTGCATTAGCATACCCTGGTATAGTTTAGTCCCATAGATTCTCATGAGCATACAATGCATACTGGCTTGACAAAAAAGTATTCAAGAAAAAAAAAAGGAATTGAAATGCCCAGGTATATGTGCATAAGGCAGAAGAAAAAGTTAATTAGTTTTTACAAAAAAGGCCGCTTTACAGGAAATTAATCCTTTTTAAAATACAATTTTTTTTTTTTTAATGTTAATGTTCTAATTATTTTTACACATCCATCATTCAAAGTGACTTTTTTTCTGTGAATTATATTCGGCTAATCACAGATAATCTAGGGCATGTTTAAACTGTATTTTATGAAATTGAATTTTCCAACAAGTGCAATTTAATTCATGGGATATTTTTAGGATAAAATCATACTGATATGCAAATTACATGAAATCTAACTACAAAATCCATTTAATCTTTATGTAAATTTCCTCTCAAATGTAAACAGATCTTCTCTAATACATGTGCTTGTAAATAATTAATATTTTAGCATATCCATAATTAATATACTAATTGAATGAATTGAAACACTGAACTATTTATGGCTACCTTTAAATATTTTGAAAATGTTCAATGAATCTTTTATCTATGGAATTAATTAATTGAAGAGTATCCAATGCTTAAATATTCTAATAAATATATTTTAACAAATTTAAAGCTATGTTTCTATGCATGCATGATTGACCGGATTAAATCTCTTTTGAATATTGAAAAACGAAGTTTGCAGCCCAGATATAAAACGTTATATTATCTGAATTAATAATGAACTTGCAGTTCATAAATTGAAAAGAGATTGCATCGTATATATAAAGTACACATTTGCCAGTGAGGAAATTTGCTCAGTGTTAGCTATGGTGTACATGGTTTGGATTCCCAAAAAATAACTTGCTTGTTTTCATTTTACAGCTATAATAAAATACTCTTTAATATGTGGTGCCATGTGTGAGCCTTCATGTAAAATAAGCTTTTCGAAGATTGTCTCAAGGAATTGTCTGTTTATATATGAAGTTGCAAATATAACTTTTATAAACAGACCCATGGATTATGCTTTATAACCAATTTAGAATTTAACTATAGAGTTCCTGGAGGAATTTGATGGCTTACTACAGTAATTTCACGTACAATAAATGGGAAAGCAGCTGCATGCCGGCTTGTCATTGTACGTTTTATGCACGTTAAAATCTTGCTGAAGAATGCTTGACTGGATAATAACTAAACACGTTTATATATTTGAATTAAATTAATGTATTTATTTAAACTACTAAATTAATTAGTTCTAACATAGCTTTACACAGGACTGTAATTAAATGACGAGTTTTGCTCAAGAGAAAGGTGACATTTACATTAACATTTAAGGACTTGTTTGCTAGGGATGACCAAGAATTTAATTATGGTAGATGTACACTTACAGAGAGAAGTCACTTTAACCACTTTTGTTATTTGGCCTGAGGATGAAGACCAGGCTTTTTTAGGGGAGGGGAGAGGGAAGGGAGGTTAATGCCTCCGTTCCAAATCCCCCCTCCCCCCGTCTCATGGTGCCACTGAGCCATAATGATATTTTACAATCTAATTTTTAAGTGCAATGATGCAGTGTTTGCATACAAATATGCAGTTTTCTGTAAGTCATTCAATATTTATGTAAAATGTAGAATAGGGACTTTGCGCCATGCAACAAAAGTTGGAAAAAATTACAAAAGTTTAATTAACAACGAAAGTTAAAAGTAGTTGGCAGCAATCCAATTCTAATATTATAAATAAATAAATTGAAATTACTTAGAAATTAGTTTCCTAGCTGGTATTACCTCAAGTTTCATCGTTTTATGAATAAAATGCACTTTTATATTTTAGTTTGTAACTTTCGTTGTACATTATACTTTTGTAAGTTTTATCAACTTTTGTTGTGCTGCGCAAAGTCCCTAATTTTAAATTATTATGAAATAGTTCTACTTAAACTTACTACTTATCTCTTAAGATTCTCATGTAAACCACTAGTCACAGAATCAGATAGCAAGAATTCAAAAGTAGCAGGAGTGATCTGATAAAATATCAGGGAAGGGAGTTAGAAATGCTATTTTAAAACTAATAGGCCTACATCTTCTTTAGGATGTACTTTCCAAATTAGTTAAAATTATCGATGGGATGGTGTGGGTGTTGGTGTTGAGGGGAGGATAATAAATAATGACTGAGAAAAGTTTGGATTATCAAAACTTTACTTTTGCCATACAAGTGTTCAATAGTGCCAATTATGACCATTAATAAGATTAAAAAAATTTCTAAGTACATATATATCCCACTAAAAACTGTCTATGTGCGTCTGTTTATCTTATTGAAAACGTTGTCTAAGAATTGGAAATTGCAAAAATTGTCTAATCAGTCGAGAGTGGTTTGTGAAGACGTAGGTTGCCCAGCTAAACTCATCTTTATTTGCTCAATAAAGCTAATTTATTTTCGGAATTGATTTAAACCTAGTCTAGAATTACTTGAATTGAAAAACAAGCATTGTGCTCATCCAAGTCATACGAGCAAAAGCAAACCACAGAGATCCTCGATGGTCACTAAGCGAATTATTTCGTGAAACGTGATGGCTAATGGCACCAAATTATGACCATTAATGTTGCACAGTCAACAATGTCATGTTTCATTCTTTATTTTCTTACGTATATACCCAGTCTGCCTCACACTGAGTTATCCAAGTATGAAAGAATGATGGCAATAATGCAGTTTACTTTGCTAGAATGGTAGAATGGTAGAAAGATTGAACGAAGTATCCAAAAGAATTGGTTTTAAATACATTGATTCTGCACTCCGTAGATTCTGGTAATATATATGAAATGTTATAACATTCTTTTCGAATTACAGCGACTTGATTTCAGTGCTGTGTTTGTGAACTTTGAACCATTTCACTGTATAATAGATTAGGGCATTGCCTTTGAAAAGACATGCATTAATGCATTTATCTAATGGTAGGCCTATACTGGTTGCAAGTTGTAAATAGATCTAGTTTTGCATTTCCTCCTACATATTATTATAAATAGTAAGACTTAATTAGTAATATGAGATTTGCCTCAAGTAAGCCAGATGGCTTCATGATTATATCTTATTTCATTCTGCTATATGGGATTTAGCTGACTTGCACTCCAGGAAAAACAATTTTTTTGGGTGGAGGGGGGAGGAAGTAGAGTGATTCTCCCCTGGGGTTTGTATGTTATTAAGTGCAGGCAGTATCTGACAAAAGTTACTATGGCCACAGGTTAGTACTGTGTAGTTTCTTCAATATACATGCAATGGGTTGTCCATATATTACGTCATCAGCTTTTTTTGTCTATAAAAGCACCCTCTGCTCCACTGTGAATCCATGACTTAATATTTGTAAGACCCCAGTGCTCTCTGACCTTTGCTGTACGCTCGTATGTATGTATGTATGTATGTACCGTAAAGAAAATAATTTTAAAAGGATATTTGATTAATTTTATATGAGCGAATCATGAGATGGTAATAATGGAAATACCAAAGCCAACCTTCCCCTTTACATTTTGGTAATTCAGTATAATCTGATCATTATGAGATACCATTGTAAAATGATATGCCAGATAATTACACACATTTCTGACAAAATAACTCATTTTAGCTTTTGTAAATAAAGGGTGAACAACCCCTTAAAAGCAATAATAATTGGATTTAATGCATAAACCTTTGTTATTTTTTCATTACTTCGGAATAATGGATTTTAGTATATTATTTTGCATTATTTATAAAATGAATGTGTATGTCGAGGTCTTTCATAATGCCTGTAGAATCTTGACTATGTTTTTATTGAAATTGTAATGTCTAGTTTTATGTCCATAGTCATCTTTTACACGTGTATACTCTCAGTTTTTATATTGGTATATATAGAGATTTAATTGCCAATTCTGTACAGGAGTAAATAAATATTTGATATTCTGCTTTACATTTAGTAGAGGCCTGTAATGCTCTTTTACATAGTTCAAAAATGATCCAAGGTACTTTTTTAATTTCCCAGGAGTTTAATATCTTTTTAAACAAACATCTATGCAATTTTTGTGGTAGGCTTACAACTTCTATTATTTGTTCAGATGAGTAAGTGATTTTAAATATAACTTTTTGTATTACATGTATCTTTCAATATAGGCTTACGTCATTTTAACGCTTTGTGCATTTGTAGCAGCATAATCCATCAGCATTGTTTGAAACCAGAGTTTTATTCATTAAGTCAGGATTTTGGGTACCGTACTAAAAGTTATAAAAATGCATAAACTTTCCACTAACTAACATATTAGTTACTGAATTGGTATACAGGTACCACATATAATTTATAGATTTAAAAATAAACTTTAGCATCAGCTGCATCGTGAAAGTAACTGAATTAATCAATATAGATGACACAGGGGCGGTCATAACATTTTTTAACATGGGGGATGGGGGGACCACCCTCCATTTCCCGGGTATGACGGCCAATGAAGATGACACAACCTCAAATTTCAAATAATACTTCTCATCAACAGAAGTGATATAAAATTATTCTGGTATATATAGTTAGTATACTGGTCATAAATTACTTGTATGTAGACGTAGTAACACTGTACATGATGTTCTGCAAGATGTTACAAAATTTAAACAATTTGACAGATGTAACCAAACTGCATGAACACCCTGTAGATTTTCGTAATATCACGAAATAACAACATGGCTTGGCATTTATGGTAAATGTCATGCTTCAAATTAATTTGGAAATTTGCTTTCAATTGTGTTTGCCTATACTCAAGTAGAATTTGAAATCCCAGTTTTTCTATACCTATATACGAGTAATTATTATAAACATAAATTAAAAAATGAGAACGTTATTATTTAGTTGGGACCGTCCATAAACGTCATCACTAATTTTGACTTTTTAACTCCCTCCGCCCCCAAGTTATACACTATAATCAGACTTCATCACCTCTTCCCCCCCTTAACCCCCCTTCCCTCACGAGTTAATCACGCACTCTTCCATACCCCATTTCTATAAAATAATTTCCAATTAAATTTACATTTTCAAGTTCAGATTTCAATAACTGTTATATTATTGGTTAAACCTGCAGACCTACATGTAGGTCACAGTTATTTGTCTGCCCTCATGCTTACATTTTAGCATTCCTTGGTTGATGGCCAGGCAAATTCAAAAAGAGAAAGTTTACACATGCTGGGAATGAAATTATGAATCTCTTATTATGTGACATCACATGTCATAACCCCTCCCCCCCACACACGCATATTCCATTATCACAGTACGTCCCAGGAAACAACTCCCAGTCCTACTGCATCATGACGTGTATACATATATATGGACTGCCCCTATACCAAGGACTTAAGGGTTTATTTGTGGTATAAGATATATCTTGTCTAAAATGGAAATTTTGAATTACATATATATGGTAATCCGATTAAACATAGCTACCAGTGGTTATGTAACTTGGCAACACAGTCGTCGATCAAATATACAGTTAGAAGGAAATTGTGCATATATATATCATTCAGCTATGGTATAAGACTTAAACACTCGGTGGATTCACATGGATTTGTAGTAAATCCATCCCAACAAATCGAAATATGCATGCGAAGGGAATTAACAGTGCATGATATGCCTATTTCCGCAATATAACTAAAATATTTAATGAGAAAAACTGGCACTTGTCTTGATATGGGTCACACGCGGGAATTATGTCAAGTTGATGGCCTATATAGTCACATTGAAAATTGTTTTTCCTACTTTGGACTGAGTAATTTCCTATATGAGATGAATTGCTGCTCTGGGACGTGAATAAAAGTCTTGAAGCTATAGGCATGCATGCTTGCAGGGCGTTGGCCAAAATTGCTGTGCATTTCATTATAATGCATAATTTAATGCTATATAATGCATAATCTGATAGATCTTGCTGTATGTGAAAATATGAGATGACATAATCTCTAGTATTATATTCTGCCCAGGATACCATCTTGACGAGAATTTGAAAAACACAATAATTAAAAGTTCCGTAAAAGCTGTCACAATTTAAAAAAGGTTGGTAATTATTTCTAATTAACTATATTTGCTTGACTGTAGTGTCACCCTTTTAGAAACAAAAGTTTTAATATATTTGGCAGAAAAAAAAATCTAGTATAACTTTTGAAAGCATTCATTTTTCTTTTTCACAGAACAGGCCTATATTGCTATGTTTTAAAAGGACTTTTTATGTTTCAAGACTTTTTCTTATGTACAAATATAAAAAAGCTTTTTAAAATAATAATTGCAATTTCTTATCCCTAATTTTTGTTTATAATAATCGAAAAATAAAAGCCATCTGCTTAGTAGTTAATATAGCGTCTATGCCCATTATATACCAACAATTAAGTTTTTCTTGTTTTTAAGTGCACTTTATATAAAACTAATGTAAATTGCATGAAAATGAAGGTACTTTAAAACAAGTAGCAAAAATGCTGCATTAAAAGTTTACAGCCAAAATAGATCAAATGGGAAAAGTGCAAAAAAAACATTTTTTTCTTCTAATATCTTAAGTGCATATACTAGTATACTATAAGGAAGGGAACTATATATATAAGGGTTATTACTAATTACATATCACGCAGCCGTTTGCTAAAGAAATATATACATCTGCATTATGGTATACAAGGAATGAGACCTTGAACATATTCAACTGTTATATATATATGTTTCTATTAAAAAGTATACTTATTTATTCACTTTCATTTGTTGTTTATAGTAATGCCATTGCCTATGACATAGTTCATATAATTTATATTGGAGATGCATTTTATTAGGTTTTGGAGAATTTTCGCATAACTTTATGATATTAGTGATTTGCTTTGTTCTGCGGTGCTTTTTTATATTTTTGTAAGTAATACATTTAGAGCTTCAATGCAAGTGCGGATCTAATCCTACTAATGCATTTCAGAAAAGTAAACCCAACTAGAGACACTATTGCAGCTTAGATTTTCTCCAGTTACCTAAACTATGTAATGTTTTTTTTTTCCTATTACACATTGAGAGTGACGAAAGATGAAGAGACTTGCTGCTAAGAATTAACGTTTTTCTTTGGCCAAATAGCAAGTCTTGGTTGTAATTAAAGTGAAAACGACTCTGATGTTTTATTTTTTTGTCTTCACTATTTTAATGCACTATGCCATATGGGGTAAAACTCCATTATTGTAATTGAAATGTTTTGCAGCATGGTTCAAATGGCATGCTGTGTCTTCAAACAAACTGCCGGGTTGCTTATAGAATGGCTAGACTTCTTATATGCTTATACAGTAATAATCATTTCCATAAACATTAAGGGATGTGCAGTCATTTTACTGATTGTGCACATTATGCACCTTCCTATTTTAGATCACAAGGTATTGGGTCTGAAAGCATTATGAAGATCACCATAGACAAAACTTTTACCAACTACCAATATAGAAAAAAAGATGTAATTTTAAAAATTTCACACCATGTTCTGTCTAGTTCTTTAATAAAAATAAATAAAATTACACAATGTAAATACATAAAATTATAGGTTAGCTGTGGAACTGATGTAAGACCCCATAACCATATCTTGGCAAAAACATGGATAGGGTTGTGTGAGACTATTAAGCTGCTACTATACAGTATACTGTTTTTACATTCTGGAACAGTTTGGGACACATGCAGAGTAGGCCTATTTAGAATCTATATTTTAACTAAATATGATTTTACTTAAATTAATTTTATTTAAAGAAAGATCATATTCTTCACTTGTTAAAACCTCTCTAATATCTACCTTTCCTGAAACCAAATTAACCGAATATATACAGAATTAATGCTGTGGAGACTACTAAGATTAAAAACAACAAAAACGTATATTCAACATCAATATGACTTTTCCTATAAAATATTCCCAGTTAGAAAGAACAATGCAATTAAAAAGTGACCAATTGAAAGTATCAGAAAAAAATTCTGAGACATCAAAAGACCAAAATATGACTTGTCTTATAGTTAACCGCTATACTTTTATTAAACTTTGATGACAACATTTTGAATTGTGTTTTTCTATATTAGACTGTTTAGGTACTATGACTGTTAAGAACTTTTAAAATTTGACTATTGTTTACTAGCCTTAATTTAAAGACTTTCTAAACTTTATTTGCTGATGATGTTGTCAATATTGGCTAGATGAGTCAGCATTATAGTATTACCTCTTTTTCTTCAAAACTGAATTAATTTACTTTTCTTAGTGTACCAGTATCACAATGTTTTAGTGCTATAACCTGTTGACCTGCAGAGCACTTTTGAATTTCTTAAGAGTTGGTCAATTCTATTTCTGGCTGGAATTGCCAAGCTTCTATTATGTAAAGTATTCCAGCTTGGACTTTATCGTATAATGTTGTCCCTTCTGTATTTATAATGCCCATATATAAAGTTTTGGAAGTCTAGGAAATAGCTAGATTCTACAATAAAAAAATGCATTTCAAGAGGAAAGAAATCGAGGGCCATTTTTCTTTTGTAAAAGAGCAAAAATATCATCGTCATTTAATGCAAGTAAATTGAAAATTATATTTGGAATAAAAAAGAGCTTGCAAAGTCCACTTATGCAGCAAGGTTCCTTAAAGATATTGTATAGTGCTAAACCCAACTAAATTTATATAGTGCTTGCCACAATTGAAAAGTGGACATCCTAAATTGAATTTCCTGCTGGTTTACACACATATTAAAGTGCATGACGCAGTATACGAGCTTATTTTGTGGGTAAAGAATTACAAAAAAATTAAAAAAATAAACTTCTGATTTTCGTACTTGAAGCCATGATTCACAAAGTAGGCCTATGCAGCATTAATTTAACTATACTGCAGTCTGATTAATATACCCATAGGCTTTGAAAACACTTATTACTTTTAATCTATTTAACACATGTACTTTTGGTTGATTTCTTATTATTTCCTAAAGTTTTGGCTTCTCACACTTTTTTTTATTGAACGTTAATTAAATTGCTGTTCAAATTGAAAAGCCATTCTTCATCTTTCAGCTATTGTAAAATTGGCCCCAGATGTTCTTGAAAGATGATTGAATTGCTTGTTTTGGAGCCATGTGTAGTTTTGTCCAATGGTATGGCCAGTATAGTGTTAGTTATCCACTGACAGAAATAATTTTTGAAGTGGCCTTATTGAAGAGTTGTCAAAACACTGTTTAGTTGACCCCAAGTACACTCGTATTACCACTCCACTGTAGCAGTGCACAAATTCCATTTACAGTCTCGTTTTTTGTAAAAAGTAATTTGAGGATTTTTTTGTGAAATGTATTTTTGCTGGAAGCCCAAGTGTCTAGTACAATAGAAATCAGTGGCAAAGTTTAACAAATTGATTCATCCACAAATTGGATTTACAACCTAGAGCTTGAAGCTTAATTCAGAGTGATAAATCTCAAGTGCTGCTCGTTAATGGTGGATAGAAATATGTTTTAGTCAAATTTAAAAGGGGAATTTGTTTTGGGGAATATAAGACTTGATTTTTTTTTAATTTAAAAAAAGGAATATATCACCTTGTTACAAATTTATTTATTTTATTATTTATGAAAGAAAGTTAAACACAAATCTAGAAGGGCATAGTAGAGATTAGAATTTTTATTAGACTTACTATACAATAATAAATGTTTTGCTAAGGCTTGATTTGCAGTCCCAGTGCTAACCTTACCTTAACTAACCATGCACATACTTTTTGGTGTAAGAAAGTTACCTGTATACCAAATATGACAATTTTGGAAAACAGAAGTCAAGTTTGATTTGATGGAAGATTCATTTCACAGAAAGTATAAATTTCTTTAGAAATTTATATGGAAAATTAAGTTAATTACTACCTGTAGATTTTTTTTCAGATAGCTTCTTAAAAAGTCAAATCATTTAACTATTCCATAAGAGAAAGGGAAATCATTTATGAACACTTTTTAAATTTTTAATTTACAAAAGCAACTACTAGATGGCACCAGCCAGTTTTGTGAAAATATGGTAAAATTGTGCCATTCATGTATATACTATAGAAAATAAGTCACGATTTGTGAATTATGAAAAGTTTCATTATTTATTAATTTCTGTGCCAAATTTCTATGCTTTCAAAATAATTTCTAACAATGATACTTTTTATTTAATAAATGTATTAAAAGTATGAGCTAGGCTATAGTTGTATAGCCAAGCAGTTAACTGTATAAAATATTTTCGATTTTCTGCGATAATTACTCAAAACACTTTATTTTAAGGAAATTGTTGTAATAATGAAATCATTTCTGGATAGTGTTATTGATTATAAAAAGTAGCATGACAACTACCTGCAGAATGGCTATAAAAGTACTGATTAAAAATGCTCTTTATTGGCATTTCTATATTTTATTCTAATAAAACCATATTTTTTATTATATAATAAATGCGAAAATTAAGTTAATTCTGAAAAAAAGTGACTTGTTCATAATCTGAGCCTAAGGTATACTATGCAATAAAAATTAATGTCTTTGTTTTAAGTGCATTATATACCTCTTTTAGTTTAAGGCAATTGTGTATTATGGGCTTGGAACTGATATGTTCTGCATATATTAAATTTTAAAACGTTGACTGATATGTATACACAGGAAGTATTTCGAGACTTAATTCACTTCCGTGCTTCAGCCTCGAAGGAAGATGTAACTGTCCAATCCAGGTTTTTGGTTTTTTTTTCTGGTTTCTTCATAGAATCCAATCAACAAGACTATCACAAAAATTGGATCCAGTATATATATATATATATGAAACAGTCCATATCACTTTATTATACTTTGAACCAACTTGTCAAAATCTTTAAGGCATTTCATTGCATGCCCATTCAAGCACGAAAATCGCGAATTGAATTCAATATTGGTGCAAAGGCCTAAAGATTGATATGGGACTATATATAAACTGATCTCAGAATTGATATATAGTGCGCACCAATGGAAGCCAATGGATGCCAGGAAAACAGGATTAGTATCCATTTTATAGTAAAGTTTTTATGCTTCAGGAAAAATTCGGGAATGGCAATAGCTGACTGGTATTTAATTTAGAAAAATGACTGAAATATAGCGAATTGTTTTGTAACAGTTAAATCATAGAAAAATCATTTGATACCATTTTCAAATAACATTTCGCTATATATGGTTTGAATTATGTTCTGAACATTTTTCGGTTTGTAAGAAAATTTGTTAGCAAGGCCTAATGCAAATGGTGGCCAATTAACACTGAAATAGCCATCAAATACATGTAGAATATTCTTTCACAATGCCGTATAATCTAAAAACTTTTGGGGTTGGGGCAAGGGCGAATCCAAGACTAATTTGGGGGTGGGATATCTGTGTGCTAGCAAAGCAAGTCCACAGTCAGTGGGGGCCACTCTTGATGTGCCAAGCTCGTCGATTGGGGGGGGGGGGAGGGCATGGCCTCCTTGGCCACCAGGCAAAATCCAGTGGCGGATCCAAGGGGGGCTAGGGAGCCATATGGAAATCCCCCCCCCCCAAAGTAACAAAATTGGCGCCCATCCAATATCGACTATTGCGCCCCTCTATATATCCAAAACTATTTTAAGACCTATTTTAAAATTGTGAAATTAACTTAGTCTATATGCTGCTACGGAATGCTAGCTATCTAAGTCGAAATTTTGTTGATTTTTCAGTTCATTTTTGAGGTTTTTCAGAAGAAAAAATTGCCTTCTTGTGTCAATTTTGTACAAAAAAGCTCAAATTTTTGCTGATTTTTTAAAACGGCATAAATATTATAATGATTATTTATAGGGCGATTTCTAAAGTTCTTACTATATGATTGCATTATTCACTTTTGAATAACAACAACTATCTATAAGGTAACAAAAATATAATCTTTAAGTTAATATACCATATATTCTATTAAGTAGTGTGCTTATAAAATATATGTTTAAAAAGTAGATATTGAAAATCATTTTATTTGATATCTCATCATTAAAACGTCTGTTGTTAACATTCTTAAATCTTAACAAATTAATTTACATATATATGGAAATCACGTTTCCGATTTTCTTTTTGCTATTTGCTACTATACAAAGTGCAATATGTGCTGAAATGTTAATTTTCTATAATCCTGTTTATCAAAAAGCTTTGGCAGTAAATGAAATTAGTGGTTCATATGCTATACAGTCAATCAATCTCGGATATTGGATTTCAACAATAATGGTTTCAAATAAAGAACAGTAATTTACATATATACGTATATGGACTATGTATACAATTTCTGTTTTGGAAGATAACAAGCGTGCTATGAAATGCGAAAAGTAATTCTAATCCTGTTTTAATTACCAGTCACTATGAATGTCATTACACGATTCCCTTGTGTATCAAACGTTTTTAATTCCCTGAAATGAATTAATAATTGAATTATGTTGCATTATTTTTCTCATTTGGCCATATATTGGCTTATCAAGTATCATGCATGCAATTAGGAAATATACTTTTGTCCATTTTGAGCAAGAATACGAAGGATATATTTTGTATAAAATTGGAAACTTCGAAACCAGAGCTGTTACTGAATAAATAGAAAACAAAATGGCTTCCAAAAGTGGCGAATTGTACAGTAGATTCACCTATCACTTTAGCCAAGTATTATATAAGAGGAAAGCTGTATGTGTTCATATAATGACCAACGCAATTTTGTCTACAATTTTTCATGTCAAAATGCAGTCTTGAGTGTGTTCTTGCCAACCCATAGTCCAATATATGAAGTGTCTTTGCATCTCCATCATTCTTTCGAGTACATAAGCTATTCGGTCACATTGTAAGACGACTTAATTCCCCTTATAATTGGCTGTTAGACTACCAACCATCATAGCAATTAGTTTTGAGTGCTAACGAATGCCTGATCGATGAGGTTTAATTGGTTTACTGATCGGACTCAATCCTTTTTTTTTCAATTCAATGCAAGCAGAGCAAACATCATTTGTTCAAACCGCCTGAATGGCAACAGTTTTTTCTCCTAGTTTTCTTACTAATATCAATAGGGACCATTCACAATTTTTTTAATGCTCACCTTTGCCCTTCAATGTTTTCATCCCCCCCCTCTCTTTTCATCACTTAGTGACAAAATTGCTAACACATCTAAAATATTATGTTACACAGCAAGGGCGGATACAGGGGGGAGGGGCAATGGGGGCCATTGCCCCCCCTCCCTTAGCCAGCAAATTTTTCTGTCCAGTATAGGCAGAAAAAATGGCCGTCTTTTTCCGTAACATGCGATTGCCCCCTCTCCCCCTTAGCAAAATCCTGTATCCGCCCCTGTTACACAGCTCGCACTATACCCCCACCCACCCTCTCCTAAAAAATGCTCAGTATTTAAAGGGAAAGTCCCACTTTGTAACAAGTG
>JAQIXP010001087.1:0-20274 GCA_034700285.1 Proteroiulus fuscus
CCCATCGTTGAACTTTTACCCGTTCTTGAGTTAGAACAGTTTGGAGAAAACGAATTTAACATTGAAATCCCCATAGGACCATGCTGTTAAAAGTGTGGACAGCCCCCTTAATTAATATAAATTATGTATGATTTTTATAAATCGTTGATTTTAAAATCAAAGAATGAAATAGTGGCTTTAATGGCAGTTTAGATTTTCCATTCATGGTAAGGGATATTGAAATATGTTCAGCTTTGCTGCTAACATAAAGTTATTCCCTTTCTTTTAAAAATGTGACTATCCCTAATGTGAGACTTACCCTTTTCAAGGCTTTTCATACTCCTTTAAAAACACAGTAAACTCATTTATATCCTAGATTTTTGCAAAGATTGGTCCAAGGCATCTTTTTCTCAAAATGCTTAGTATATATTGCAGGTCAACACACCTTTAGAGTGAGGTTATTTCTTTTAGATTGCATTAAAACGTAATGAAAGGCTTGAAATGGCATCAGATTGTGTTATTTGGACCTGTCTCATGAGGCACAATCATGTGGGATGAACGGTGAAAATCACCTTGCTAATTGCTACCTTTATTGTACTCCAGCAGTTAAACAGTTTTGCGTTTATTACACCCAGCAACTATTAATCTACTACTAACAGCAAGTAGTCACATGGGGTTAGCAAAAGTCCAATTGGATCCCTTTATTTTCTAGAAATAAAGAGAAAGTCCGCAGCTGTTTGCAGGCTTATCAAATACTCGCTGACAATTAAAATTGTTCTCGGATTTTCGGCTCTATAATCAGCAAGAAAAACCTTGCCATAAACTTTTCTTGAAAAATCATACAGCCTTTAAAAGCTTATCTTTCTGCACTGTTTCTTTAATTGGCTTATATTGGATTGTTTTATACTCACACACACACATTTGAAATCTTAGAAAACTGGGTACCTGAACTATTACCAAGAAAGAAACCAATAATAAGTACGAGCTTAGACCTAAATGTGTGTAGAAAGTCCAACTGACACTATCTCTAGAGCTGAGAGCTGATGTTTTTTATATCCAGTAGAGAGGGTTACCTACTGTCAGTAAAATGGCGCCTATTTGGGTTTTATATTTTCATCCAAATCCAAGCATTCAGGACATTTTATTTAAAGACTGGTGGGCTGAAATCCAATTAGAATTTCCATGAATTTTATAATTTTTAATGCTCTTTCTCCTACAACCCACTTCTTTCAAAGTGAAACTTTCCCTTTAATGGCTTATAATTTCTTTCAAAAGAAATCAGGATTTAAATTCGAAATCATGATCTTTGCTTAATTTTGAAGAAACGTTGTCCTACCTTCCATGTTATCTTCAGTGCCTTTGAGCTGGTGACTTTCACTTGTAATGCGTTCGGTGGACCTCCGGGAGCTAATGATGTATTATTTGCAGAAAAGGAGGAAATGGAGTGAAGAAAGAAAGATGACCATTTTATTGAAAAACGAAATAAAAGCTTTTAGAAAGGAGAATTTTCAAGTAAAAATTTGAGCTCATCTTTTCAAATGCATGCACAATTAGCCCTTTTAATGACTGAAATAAAAGTCATTTGCAAGACCGAGAGAACCGGAGACAAAAGGCGACTCGCACAATTAAGTGCAATGCACATTGCAGCACAAATAAATAAAGAGTGGAAAATTCTTGGCAATATACCAAGAGGTTCGTAAGTCACCGAACACAGCTACTGAGTGAACGAAGCGCGCTTAATGGCAATCTTTTCCCAAAAAATATAAGTTACTTTTTATGAAAGCGCAGTGGGATCACTCACAATTCACATTTAATGCTTCTCAGTTAGCACATCACACTTTGTAAGTCACACTTCACTGTTTACAATTCACAATTCATCCTTCAAAGTTCACAATTCACATTTTAAACGTATCACTTTATAGTTCAACCCACAATTCACAGTTGTTACTGTGCTGGGTGTAGAGTGAAGCGTGGCTTGTGAACTAGGAAGTGTGATAAGTGTGAATTGCGGCGTGCCAACTATGAAATGTAAAGCGTGAATAGTGAAGTGTGAGATACGAACTATGAGGTGTGACTTATACATTGTGAAATGTCAATTATGAAGAGTGAATAGCGAAGTGTCAAGTAGATTTGAAGTGTAAATTGTGAAGTATGAATTGTTAACTAGTGAATTACATGGTTTGGGTGAAGTGTGAACTATGAAGTACAAAGTGTGAGGTGTGAAGTATGGCATGTATATGATGGAATGAAACCGCAGGGTTTCCATTAATAATATTTTTTTAAAGTTTCCATGAATTGTGAAACGTAAATTATGACACCACCGAGTTTTCATTAAAAGTAGCAGTTTTTTTTAAAACAGTTACCATTAAGCACTCTGTTGTTGTTTGTCTCTTGTGTTCGGTGACTTCCGTACCTCGCTGTATATTATGGTAATTTTCGAAAGCACGGCTTTAACAAAACAGATTGAGAAAAGAATTGAGGCGCAAGAAAAAATTTCCATATTAAAAGCATTGCAGCATATACGTATGAATATAATTGCTTTGAGTGCTGAACTATTTTTATTGTTGGTCCGTATTTATAATTAAATCAGAGCAATATCAGCAAGTTTAGGAGCGAAATACAAAGAAAGCGGGGGGAAATAATAAAACTTCTTTTATATTTAGAAGCCAGATTATTGCATTTTACTGACATCGAGTCAGAAACTCGCAAGAAGAATAGGTTTAAAAGTGGTTATTATTGATTTTTCATTGGCAACCCCTTATGTGCTTTCGTGTTTGCTTCAGCAATTTTAAATGAAGAAAAAAGATGGGAGAATCTTCACATTTTTTTTCTATTATATAGAACAATGGATGCAATAATACTACCCACCGCTGTGTTAAGTAGTTATCTGTTTCATTTCAAGATGATATTTAAGCAACTTTTGAATAAAACACAAGGGCCCACACTCAATCCAATAAACGTGCATGTGCTACACATATCAAATGTAAGGAAAAAGCTTCGGCGGTTCGAGAATTTCCCAAATGTATTGCCAAAAGAATCTTTTTTTCCCCACCTTTTCACATATAGTGTGCATTCAATCTTTGCACTGGGAATTGCCACCAATCTCTGACTAGTCGGATCGGGGATTTTCGGGCTTAAAAATTTCATTAAAGATTGCAGAAGTTTCATTATTTTTCCTTGCATTGCCAACTTGCCTAGGGCAAGCCATTAATTTATTTTTTAAAAGCCATTGACTATGACTAACATGAATCTAGATGGGATATGACTTAAATTTTCACATTGACATGCAATTATAGGCTGGAGCATAAGTCGTCCCAAGTAACATTATGACCAAATGATGATGTAAGAAAGGCGTCATTTGATTGGACAGCACAGAAATTGCCAAACAGTTGAAAAATGACGTCATTTTCTGATCATGGTTATGCCAGGTATTAATAATAGGTTCAAGAAGGGCGAAATTTCTTGGTTATTTATGACTGTCCCTGACTGATATTTTCTATTAATCAAGTTGTTAATATTATACATATAACTATTTGTAAATGTCAGAAGTACTTGTAAAAACTAGTAATAAACCATTTTCACTACTGTCATGGCAGGTATGCAGTTAGTGCAAATCATCATGGGAATATTACTTAAACTTGAACACAGTTCATTCAATTCAATTCAACTCGGTACCCTACTATCAGCATATCATGATGCCATTTGGTAGGAAAGGGGGGAGGGGGGTTATCCCACAATCAGGAGGACAAAGAGCTTTGAATGCCATTAATGCCATTTCATTAGATCACAGGGACTTTTTATTTGGGCTGTATTTTCTGTCATTAATTGCATCATTTGTTTAGTTTTTTTAACAAAAATTCATCATTTTTGGGTGTATTATTACTTGGACTGCAAGTCTTTGAGTCATAAGGATTGTATATTAAGTCAGGTTTTGGACTCACCTTCTTCCGCCAGAGTGACTTGTAAACTATTGCTGGGTCCACTTTCCCCGATTTCATTTTCGGCAATCACTAAGAAGTTGTAGGTCGTACCCGCAGATAGATCAATAACTTTCGCCGAAGATTCGCTGCCAGGTGTTTGCACTTCACGCACGTCACCATCCCAGGTTCCTATCATATACATATGACATGACATGTAAGCTAGCTGGATGGTATAATGCTCTGCTTTTTCAATTAATATTAATCTAGTATACCTGCTGCTTCTTTATATTGTATTCTGAAATGGGATATTGGACTGTTGCCGTCATGTGGACGATTCCAGGAAAGTACGACGAAGCGACTGCCCTGGTCGGCTAGCTTCAGATCAGTCGGAGGCGATGGAGGCTCTGTTATATAGAAAATTAAATAATAATCAATAATGATGGTTCCCACAACCTGGAATGTCAGGAAATTTGAACAGTCATGATAAATGACAGGGAATGTTATGATATCATTGGCATTCTGAGGATCCCTTATTACTTATTAGACAATTTGAGTAGAATATCAACTTTAAGCAATGTTATTTGCCTGATTACTACCATTTGATTTTTTGTGGAGCTTAGGAATTTAACACGCGATAACTATTCCATAGTGATAATGTGAAGCCATTCATTCATGAATACTTTCAACGGTTCAGTTTACAAAAGTAACTACTAGATGGAGTCAGTTAGTTTTTGCAATAATATGGTAAAACGACTCCATCCATTTATTTTAGAAAATTCCTGATTTCTGAATTACGACAAGTCTGATCTAAATATTACTTTATTCAAAATAACTTATTTCAATGTTATTGGGTTTTGTGTGTGTTATGTGACACCACAAATCTAATCTTAATGTTTCCTCGTTAAAAGTGCATATTTTTCTAAAATCTCAGGCGAATTAATCATATTCTAATGAATTGCTGTCCAGTAATTGCTACATTTTCATTTGCATAATTGCCTTAAAATCAGACGAATCTCGTGTTCCTACGTAGATATCAATGCAAACATGATGTGACTTGATTCTAATTTGGAAGCATCATGATATTTGGATTTTGGTCTGACTTAATTTTGAACTTGCTAATTGATTCGTAGCCTGTCTGTCTAAACCTCAACTGTATTGCTGTCCCAATGTGTATTGGAATATGGCATTTTCTATAGCCTTGTAAGGTAAAATCAGATGCAAGATGAAAATGATAATCAAATTTTTGTAAATGAGAAGTGATTCTGATTTCATCACCCTTGATAATACTCAAAACTATATGTTTGAGCTCTCGATTGTAAGAATCTAGTGATTGGAGCATATCAGGCATGTATCATAGAATCATGATCTTATAAATATTTTTTGGTAAATAATTAAAAAAGTGTAAGACAGATGGTACGGAAATGAGTAAAATCTGAAAAAAAGTCTGAACATAAACTGGAGAATTTGCCTGTTTTAATATTCTCGAAAATTACACATTTGCATTATTGCTTGTTGGCTCAGTGTTAGCCTCGAATAATCCATGGGCTCATCCCTAAATGCTTTTAACTGTATGCAAAGACAAATGTTCCCAGTGTGAAATGTCAACATGTGTTTTATAATTCAAAAATTCTCATGGCATTTGTTATTATTGCAACCTGCGAGTACAATCCAAAAGGCATTCTTGTTGGTGTTGCAACACTGGAATTCATGTATACAAACGACACACCATTTGAAATTCCAAACAAGAACACACAATGGTTTCTGACATTATTGCAAAGCGCAAAATTCTTTGCGAAAACAATCAAGCATTTGCATTTTATCCGAAGCTGATGAAATGAGCGTTCTCACAATGCTAATGCAATTTCCGACACAATGTCCCTTTTCTGTTGACATTGGATTTTAATTAATCCTAGTTTGCCTATGTATTGGTCTTTTGTAAGCTGCTGGCACTGAGATTATATAAATATCTTATAATTACCACATTACTCTTCACATTACAGAAACGAGGGAAAATAAGCAGAAAATGTTAGTGAAAATTAGCTGGAATATTAGGCGTATTTTGGCGACATGACCCTGTTAACATTTTGTAACAGGGTCTGAACATGAAGCGTTTTTGTTGTAGCGCATGTTGGAGAGCGAAGCCGGGTAACAGGGTAACAAAAGAATTACTCATTCGGAATTACCTAAATAGGTAGAGTACTAATTGAGATCACAGAAATTACGTAGTTTCTCTGGGGCCACTGTTTTCTCTCCACTTACGGGTAGGTCATAAGTGTAGAGCAGCACTTTTGCATATTAGCGTTTGGTTTGTAACCAATGATGGAGTTTATAACTACTTGTAAACTGGATCTATAAAGGGTATGACCAGATAACAACGTCAGAATACACCTTTTTATCATGGTACCGCGCCATCTATTGTTCACTTTACAAAATTCTACACTCGGGTGCTCCATTATGAAATGACAAGAAATAAACTTTTATCTCGCCTAACCATAACCTCGTAGATGTTTCTGGATTAGGCCTGCAAATTTGACCTAAGTTAGAAGGAGGTCGAGCGGGTATTGTGTACTGCATCATTGCGCCACCTATTTAACTTTACAAAATGTCTGCATTGACTGAAACATGTACGCATTTTGTTGTATTGGTAGATCCGTGGTATTATATAGTGCGAGTATTTTGATATGCAAAGTAGACAGGCAGACCCATAATTTTAGATTTATTTGGGAAATATGGATATAAGTTAGACGCATATAGCAAGTTTTGAGTTTAAAAAAAAGTGATAAACACGATAGTATGTATTCCATATATGGATTAAATCCGAGAAACGCACAGTCTACAAAGCTTCTGAGATTTTTCAATAAAGTAGATTTAACGAATGAAAATGACAAATTTTCATACAGTGCGCAGTTTTCCCAATGCTAAAAATGTGCGAGCCAGTCTCTTATATAATATTCATGGGGAGAGATATATGCCGAAATGGGTTTCCCACTTGGCAATATTGCATTTACGATTTTCAACCTGGGATTCAATGTAAATATCAAATTCAATTATAGCTGAAACCAGTTGTAACATTAGAGTAAGCAATTTACATTTAAATTGAACTAATAGACAAACGTGGCTCTAGCATAAACCTACTCCAGTGTTGATCCGTGTGTATTTTTTCCTTCAAAGTCACATCCATAGTTAATATATTTATATCTTTTGTTAGCTTGTGTACGTATTTGTCGTGGAATTTAATTAGCAAAAGGCTTTGCAAAATGTTCCCAGGATTAAAATTCATTTGGTATCTGCAGCTTCGGCGCTGTGTGTATGCATTCGCGACAATTGCATTTTGCGTTGTGAGATATGTAAGAAGTTGCAGTATATGCACGTATACGACCCATTTCAAAACAAAATTGAATAATACACTTTCCTTTTGCTTTTGCCATTATAATTAGAAACTAAAGCTTTGATATTCTTACCCTGAATCGTGAGCCCGATAAAGCACTCGTCTTTTCCATATTCATTCTTAGCCGAGCAAGAAAATTGCACCCCGTCTTCTCTTTCGCTTTCCAAAATGATTAACTCTGAGATGAGCCCATTGTTCACTGCTTTCTCTTCTATGCGGTACCTTAAAAAAATCCATATAAGCTTATGTCAATTAAAAATTGCATAATACAACTAAGTAGCTATAGACACATTTTAACTCTCTGGAATGCTCTTGAAATCCTTTTCGGGTTTTAAGAGCAGAATTTTACACCATTTTAATAACATTTCATCTAATGTCACTTTGTTTTTTCTTTGTTTTAGCCTAACTCGATGAAAAATTTTAGAAGTTGGCCTGTTACCGTACTTCCTGCGTACTTGGAAATCTCTTCGAGGGAGAAAGAAGTAAGTTTATGACTTAAATTGCTTTGAATTTGTATAGAATTTCTTGTTTCAAGATTTTTGGTTTGTTGGTAAGGGATTATTTTGAAATGCAATCTTTGTGTATAATTCCTTTTGGAATACTATATTGAAATTTATATCACCAATCTGGATTTCAGTAGATTGGTCATAGTATTTGGGTAAAGGGTAATTCCTTACAAAAATAATTATTGATTTTTCATCAAAAATCTTGATTATTTTGTCCAAAAATCTGTGATTTCCCGAAAAACCAAGATCTATGTTTTGCAATTCAGTCTAGAATTTGGTCTAAGAATCATGATTCAGAAACCTCGATTCTGACAAAATCTGGCTTATCAAAATCATAATTCATGATTTCTAAAGGTATTTTTCAATTTTTGTATTAAAAATTAATAATTTGGTTCAAATGAGCTAGATTTCGTAAATACTCTAGGTAGTTATCCTCAAATAATCAAGCTGATTTTTTGTTAAAGTACTACGAGAGACTCTGGAAAGGATTGCTAAGGAATCTATATATATTTGTAGATTTAGATTTCTGACAGACTTTGATGTTCTCGAGAGTCTGAGAAAATTTTCAATAACATTTACTGTCGTAAATAATTCTGAAAAATTGATTACAAGTTAAAAATCTCATATTTAAATGTACCATTGGTTGCAATCAGGCATCCAAAGTTAGGTATACATCCATCGTTATTTAATTGGATTTGTTCGGGTCATTGAATGAGTTTCACGACTTGCAATAAACGCTCGCATTATTTTAATTAAAAGCAATATTATAGCTTTGAAGGAGCTCGCTTCCACAATAATATGGCATCCAGGCCCAAATTGTAAACAGCGTATGATATTAACACACCGGAGAGTAAATTAGTAGTGGTTTAAGTATGGCAAAAATGCGAAAAAATAATGCAAAAGTTCCTTTTGATAAAGGCGCTCTGAATATAGTCTGTAATCATCAATAAGTACCACAAGAGTAATTAGGGCATCGATCAAATTACAAAGAAGATGTCGTTTGAGTATGTTGGCATGTATTATACAGGGATGCACATAAAATACCAACCTGGAGTTAACCAGCTGCCTTATTGGTTGGCTCTTCATTTTCCAATCGATATGTATCGGTAAATCCCCCTTGGGTTCACATGTCAGGCGAGCCTCGCTCTTGCGTTTCACCGTGTGGGTTCGGTTTTTTATTGGAAAATATACTGGGACTAAAGGGCAAAAGAACGTACGTACATGTTAGTGTCCATATAAAAAAAAAAATCCAATTTAGAAACATTTGGGTTACTATGTATACCCTGTACTATTTACAAGCCGATTCAATTTTAAAGTGAAATGGTGTAGAAAGAGATGCGTTAGTGCAAGGGATTCGCCATAATTTTGGTCGTGCCCCATTTAAAGAGGTATTTAGCTAAAATAATTTCTTGCCAGTCTATAGTAGGTATGTAGCATGGTGTATGCTATGTCAGAGTCGTAAAAAAACTTATTCTTAACACATGAAAAATGATGTTTTGATAACTTGTAGTGAAGTCTGTAAGTCTCACATCTGCCCAGCTGACCAATGACTGTGATGGACGTGAATAGTCCTGTGACGTCAAATGGGCAATGTCATGTTTGTGAATTTTTTGACTTAATATTGGTATGTAATTGTAGTTAAAAGGGAAAGTCTCACTTTGGAGCCATTTTACCATATTATTACACAAATGATTGTCACCATCAAGTTGTTACTTTTGTAAACTAAATCTTTGTAAATGTTCACATATGGCTTCAATTTTTCTCTATAGAATAAGTTCGCTCTTATGTGTGTTGAATTTCTAAAGATGGCTAACAAATCAAGGTATTTTTTTTCAAAAAAATTACAATTTGTCGTTTTTTAAATAACCTGTAACAATGTGAGACTTTCCTTTAGGGTGGTACTCATTGGCCAT
This sequence comes from Proteroiulus fuscus, assembly GCA_034700285.1. Lineage (NCBI taxonomy): Eukaryota > Metazoa > Arthropoda > Diplopoda > Julida > Blaniulidae > Proteroiulus > Proteroiulus fuscus. Next base: position 9,707 of record JAQIXP010001087.1, read on the forward strand.
TGCCAAGGTAAAGATGAAAATAACATTGCCAGCAAATGTCAAACTAATCCAGTTGCATACCATGTGCCATGATAAATTCTCAATAGCAAGACTTATTTTTTTTCTCTCAAATTTTATTAAACTTTGAAAATATCGATTGTTCCAAGCTTCTTAAATTAATGAGATCTATAAATCTCTTAACGTAGTTTTGCAGTTAGTTGATCCGTGGTATTCGAGCATGTATAACCTGCGAGTCTTAATTTCCTGTTTCAACAAATTGCCCTTCTTTTTGTCTTATAGCATTCCTAAATTCTAACAAAAAATCTAGTCAACTCTGAAAGGAAAAAAAAGGCTGAGGAGGAAATGCCTTAATGTTTTAAATGACAAATGCAGAAGTAAATTTCAGAGAATGTGCAATTCATCATCTGCTCCAGTAGCAGGTCTGGAAACATCAATAATTTTCCCATAAATACAAAAGATAGTGTTCTAATAAGAAAGTAGTAAAATGGAAGAGAGCACCCGAGCGTTATTATTTGCTCATTCTGCTCTTAAGGTTTCTCATTAAAAACTTGCAAAGATATACGTACTCACAGACAGAATGATGCAGTATGTTTGTTTTATCGCAACCATACATTTATCTTTCTTTCTTTTTTCTGCAACAATACTCCGGTGTAATTTAAATAAATATATTGGTATAAGTGAGAACTGTATAAACCGCGAAAAATTAGATAATCGTATCAAGTAAAGCAGATGATCTGTTTTCATTTGAGATAAAACTGTGATTTATACTGTAGTTATATAGTCGAGTTGGTATACAGGACTCTAAGAGTGCGGCTAGATAACGATAAACTACCATAACAATACCTGGGGGGCACAACATTTGTTGTTAAAGGAAAAGTCCCACTTTGTATCATATGGCTGTGGCAATGATAATTACAGCAAAGCTTCCATATTGAAGAAATTACGATGTTTGCCAAAAAAAAATAGTATGCTCAATTTTTCCATGTCTTCTAGCAAGCAGTGCCATTTGGTGGCGCCCTCTAGGATGTGTATGTCTATGGAGCTGATGCCTTTTATCCAGTAGAAGGCGCTACACACTGTCAGTGAAATAGCGTAAATTTGGGCTTTCTATTTTCATCCAAATTAACGTATTCAGCAGATTTTATCTAATGATCGGTAGGCTCAAATCCAATTGCAATTTCCTTGACTATCCTAATTTTTCATGCTATCTTTTCTAAAATCAACTTGTTTCAAAGTGGACCTGTCCCTTCAAAACAAACAATAAATTTTGGACAAGATCAATTTCTATTTGAATACCGTAAATTTAATTATATTGCATTGTGTTTTACTAAAAAGTTGAATTTCAGAAAGGCAAAGCAGGTGTGCTTTTTTTTGGTACAATTGTAAATCATATACAATGTTTGCAAACTAATTTTGTAGCTTGATTTTTAGCCTGTAAAAGGTGGTGTAAAAGTTTGACAAAATTAATTGCATGATATCTACCTGGTCATATAATCATAAAAAAGTCATACTTTGTGCACAGGCAATAAACAGTTATGGTTGGCAATGGAAATAACAGAGTCGTAAGCCATTTTTTTGTCATAATTCATAAATTTGTATGATTTTCATGCCTGCATTCAAGTATCTATGATATCTTACTGTTGATCCAATCATTAACGCACCCTGTATTTCAAGTCATTTAACTTTCGCAACTGAAATTTAGCACAATATTTGAAAGCAAGTAGATTCATTTAAATTGTTAAAATTCATACGCAAATGCCTGGCTTCGTGAATGCAGCTGATATTATGGAGGATTTGCATATTTTGTGCATGAACGTTAACTTGTGTGTGTATGTGCTATCGTTTAGGAATGTATTCACTACGCTTGAAGTAAGCAAAGTTAGCAATTTTTAATATCTTTGTCAATATCTCTATAACGCTTGGTGCAACTTCAGGAAATTGAATTTTCCTTAGTGGATTTTTGAACTTAACATACCGAGTATGTATAGTCAATTGCATCTCATGCAAGCATGCACCGAAGGCACTTTTCATGCTGGAAAGTTTTTTTTTTTTAAAGTTTAGCATATGACTGTGGTATACCGTACTGATAAACTTAAAGATTATGGTTTAATATTCTTTACTTTCGTATGAAAGTTTAATTGGAACTCGTTTTTGACAAATATGTGTTAAAGGTCTGCTGAAGGGTATAAGGCAGAACTCGTGGCATCCATTGACAAAGTTGTTAAGAAATAAACCACCTGACAAGTTACGGCCTATGAATGCAACTTTCCAACTTTAATTAAAGGGAAAGTCCCACTTTGGAAGAAGTTGGTTGTAGGAGAATTACAGTGGGAGATCCATTGAGGATTTAAATTTAAACCTTGGTTTATGTGCTAAAAGTCAACTTTTTCTATAGGTTTTTTTACTAATCCTAGACTTAAACCGAGGTTTAAATTTAAACCCTGGCTGGATATCTCCACTGTTAGTGTAAAAAATTAGGATAAGCACGGAAATTGCAATTGGATTTGAGCCCACCAATCAATAAATAAAATGTCCTGAATACGAAGGATTAGGTTAAAAATATACAGCCCAAATAGGCGCCATTTTACCCACAGTATGTAGCGCCCTTTACTGGATAAAAGGCATCAGCTCTCATGAAACACTTAAGATACGCATGTCCTAGAGGGCGCCACCAACTTTCAGTGTCTGCTGTAATTATGGAAAAATGGTGCCTAACGGGTATTTGACAAACTTCATAATTTCTTCAACATGGAAACTTTGCTGTGATTATTATTAACACAGCCGTTTATATCTAGTATGTGTGAACAACTTAATTATCACTTAATTGAACAATTTAAGTGGGATTTTTAGTGTTCCCATGTTGGGTGGTTTAGAGGCGATGGTGTACGGGGAGAACACCCCGGAAGTCGTAAAAATTGCATTGTGTTGGACAATGCACAGGACCACAGGAACATATGATAGATCAATGATGTTGGAAATGCTCAGCAACATTATAATCATTTCCTTTTCATGTTTATTCATTAGCTGATATTTTACTGTTAAGTTATTTTCCTGGTCACATTTAATCTTTTTGTTGAATTTGAGGTGATCACTATGGCAATGGCAACCTCTGAGGACTAAGCAGGATATCAGTTGGGAGCGAGTCAGTACAAATATGATAACTCGTACTGGTCAGCAAAGTATTTTCTATCAATTGACTCTCTGTGGACTCTCGCCCATTTAGCATAGCACATGATATGATACTCCATGGATTTTTTGTTTTCCCATTTTTTGGTAGCTAAAACAAATTAGGACAGTTTCCAGTCATTCTTTGACCGATTATATCATTGCATCTATAGGCAATAACCTTTAAAGAGAAAGTCTCACTTTGTATAAAAGTGGGTTTAAATGAAAGAAGATAAAGGGTTAATGTGAGAAATTCAATTGTTATTTGTTGCAAGCATATATTATCATGATCTCATAGAAAAATCTCATAGAGATACAAGATCTCATAGAAAAATATTTGCCAGGTATGCCATGCATTTTTATCACCAAAACTGCCACCAAGTGTGCACTATATATACTAAAAAATCTCAGAAAGCTTCCATAATATCAAAATATAAATTGTAAAAATTGAAATTATTGAATTTTTTTATTTTTATTCCTTGTTTTGGAATACATTTACTCTTTTTGTACGCAATTTTGCATAGAAGGACAGTGAAGAGCTAAATTAGTGAGATTTTACGATTCAGATATTTCTGAGATCAGGCAGTACGGCGTTGCACATGTTTTACCCAAAAATTGTGATTTCACATTTATGTGAAGTTTAATTCCAATAGTAGGCTAATATTTTATTTCTACATTTCCTAGCTTTTAAAAAAAATCACATGTCATGAAGTGAGACTTTCCCTTAATCCCTTTAACTTTGATTATATTCCACCTAGCTGCCTAAAAGGAAATTAAGGAAGGATGTTTAGTACTCAATTTTGCACATGAAAGGCTAAGCTGGTTCCATGGGAATTGATTCTCACGTACAAAATTGAGTATCTATGAAATATGCACTGGAAAACTAGTTTAAGATTGGCTAACTACAGAGCTAATGCAAGGCTGCTTGCCAAGTCTGAAAACCTTAAATAAAATGTTGGATTAATAAAATAGTAACACGATCTTGTCTATGATAAAGTGTATGTACCATTTACCGTGAGGGACACAACCTTACTAAGTCCTGAACCAATGCCATTGCTCGCTTGGCAGAGATAATTTCCATCCAATTCTTTGACTGCTTCCTCCAGTAAAAGTGAGCCATTGCTAGCAATGCTGTACTTATAGCTCCGACTGTCGATAACCGAATATTCCCCTCCTAGATTTTCTGTTTAAGATACAGAAAATAGATGGGCTCTTTTAAATTGAATTCGGAATTGGTGGGGAAAGAAGATATTTCTTTTTTAAACAAAAAGACATTGTATAAAAATTAGATCCTATCTAAAGTTTAGTTTGGATTACATTTTAATACATATCACCTATTTTTCGAGGTAAGAAATTAGATTTGGTACGCTTTTAAAACTAGTAAAAAATCTGTCTTTAAAATGTTTCGATAAAAGTAAAATGAAGGAAATTCAATTGAATTCAGTTTAGTTGCGAATTGATTTGATATAATGGGTTCCCACAAGCTTTTAGAAAGTCAGGGGAAGTTAAGAATAATAAAAATAAAAATGGATGCCTAGTAGTGAGGGATTCTATGTTGCAGCATTGATTAAATCAGTTCTTTGCCTTCTTTTTCAATATTTGCATTTTCAAGTTTTTAAATTTTCTCTTGTATTACATATTATTAATATAAAGAAAATTTAGCTTGCATACAAGTGTATGCAAGCAGACTTTAACCGAAATTACTTGGAAAGTCAGGGAATTTCTTTCAGAAATATTGTGAGAACCCTTTTGTAGTTTTCTAGATAGGAATCTAAATAGATTGGATTTGAATTTGATAAGAAATATTTAAGAGTTTGCCTTACCTTTCATCCAAGTGATATTTGGAGCAGGAAATCCATCTGCTTGACAACTTATAACAGCTTTATTTCCTTGTTTTACAAGTACATCCCGAGGAGCAATTGTCCAAAATGGCGCAACTGAAAAAGATAAACAGATAACATTAGTTACTGTTTCACGCAATACTAAAAGTGTGGCCATAATTCATTTATTGAAGAAAACTAGGGGCTTTTTTCTTATTTTTTAATATACCCATAAATAAATATAAAATTTAAAGTATGAAGATTCTGCATTGCAACATGATTTTGTGAATTATTTTACAAACATAATCTAGATTATTAGAGGAGAAAATATAGACTATTAAAAAATATAGTGTATTTTACCCAAAAATCATGATTTTTGAATCCAATCCGAAATGAACATTGCCAAAATTGATGGTTTGAAATCATGATTTTTAGACCGAAAATCAAAATTTTATAGTCATGATTTTTAGAAATCTAGATGAACATTGCCAAAATGCGATTTCTAGACCAAAAACCCAATTTGTAATGCAAAAAATCACGGTTTTAAAAACCACAAATTTTGGGCCAAACAACTTGAATTTCGAGGGTAAAAAATCTAAACTTGTTTTAAGATAAAACATAGGGCTAATAATTAATCTAATAATAAGTTTGATACATATAAAATTTAGTGCAATTTGCCTTAACTAGAAGTAAACTATTGTATTACTACTTAAACAACTTTTAATGTTCTTTTTAGTTTCATAGCACAATTCTCGAGGGAAATTTATTTCTGGCTGTTATTAAACACAATGTGTGGAACACTTCAAAATAGTTATTGCCGATTACCATTACTATATAGGACAGAAAAAAATGGTTAGCTACATTCCTGCTTGCATTTATGGCATACTAATGCCAACATTTAGACAAACAAATGAATGCACAACAGTTTTATCGATATGTAGTCACATTGCCGAGCAATTGGTGCCGAGCCAAAGACATGGAAGCAATAGAGAGAGGGTCTGTACAGCGGATGTTCCCTTTGCCTTTCTAATTTTTTTTTTATTTTGGGTCCACCAACCTCCCTTTATACTTGAATGCTCTCAAAGTATAGGGGCCATCTATTTTAATCCTATCTTTTCCTATCTTTTAGCAATACCATTTTGCTACTTGAGTGAATGCACGGTTGAAGGTGCCATGCCATATAACTTCAATGCTACTTTCATCAAGATTCTAAGCCCCAGTAAATCCCACCTTACACGCAATTTCACTTGAAGTATTGTAATTCCCAAGAAGCTAGGCCTAAAGTTCTTTTCATGGCTCGGAAGGGGATTCACAAAATCCGAATGCCCTAATTTGAAGCTTTTTATCATTTGTTCCGAACAAAGCAAAGCAATATCAGGGCTCGATTGCAATTTGTCAATAACCAACTAATAACACATCTAATTATTGGATAAGAAAGCGAATGTATATTGCAATTTGTAACAGATATAATACATGTATAGATCCCAAGGAATGCTTTATTCCAGCAGATAAGTATGAAATGTGATGCAAACACAATTAAGCTAAACAAAATTAGTAAGTTTATATTAAAGGCGAAATCTCATTTGGTGGCAAGTGATTTTTTAAAATGGTAGGCATTAGAGCAAAATGTAAAAATTCTGAAAACTAATAATTCAATTCAATTCAGTTCCCTAAGAGCAGCATATCATGATGGCATTCGGTAGGGAGGTTATCCCACAATCAGAAAGATACTTCCGCATCATACAGTTGTGACTTAAACATCATCGTTAAATTGAATTCCTGATAATTTTGAACTATGTTTAGGAAGTTTATTCCATTGTTTTATAGAACGTAAGAAAAAAGACCAATAAGAAGCATCTGTTCAATTGCACGAATTTCCTTCAGAGTAGGCCTATTGGAGTGAACATTATGTAAAAATGTGCTGAGATCTCTTCCAGCTGGTAGTAAATTTTATAACAATTTCAGTTTCCAATTTTCATTTAAACTTTTTGTGTTTTTTTTTCATTTTAAAACTCACTTGTCATGAGTTGGGATTTTCCCTTTAACTGCCATAAATGACAGTATGATAGTACTTTTACTGATCTAATCGGGATTTAGTGCAGTACCCTACGATCAGCATAATTTTCAAAGTGGGTTCATAATGCCAGGTTGTCGAAACACTCGTTACATGAGGGAAGTTAGAACCTATATTTGGCTATTGGTCAGATGACGTAAACATTTCATGACGTCATGATGTAAGTTAACCTGATTCCGGCTAGAGTGGCAACAATTACCATAGTTCATCTGTGGACACTGGACAGCAACTGATCCCCAGTTTTTGAAATGATTTGGATATCTTTGCTGTAATTTTAGGTAGAAATTCATTTTATGGATAATGTTATCTCGGCCGTACTTTCTACAGTAATCCCCTAATTCCGCAATTTTTAAACTGAATTATTCTCATTGTGAGAGCTCATAATTGCAAAGGAAGGCAGTTGCACTTAATTTTTTTTTTCCCTCTAGAAAATGTGCATTGTGCAAATTTAATCTTGACTCATGCAGCTTGCTTTATGCTCTGTTTGAAGCAAGAAAAGTTAATTTAAAAGCGAGCTTCTGTTATGATATAAGAGTTGATGGAAAATATGCTCAGAGCAAATGAAGCCTGAATCAAGATGTATAGTTCAAGCAATCATTGTTTTCATTAGAAGCACTTTTCTGATATCTAAATAAAACCACGAAAAAACGGAAAGCGAAGTCAGATTGTCTAATGGCATATATATACACAGTCACGTGATATATTTTTTTTGTTCTGCCATAAAGAGAAAATTTACACCTATTGGCAAAATCTGAATAAAACTGAAATGAAATATGCATTTGTAAGCACATGGAATCAGTAGGGAAAAAAACATTTGTTTTGTTCTCGGGTCCCAAGATTATGCATTCATTATAAACGAAAAACAAAGAAAGAATAAAAAAGTAGATCCGAGATTAAATCTTATAAATGAAAGGAAATAGGCAAAGTTATTATTTTTGCATTTGTTTGGATGCACGAAATACACGATAGAAGCTTATAAGTAGGGACATACATAATGGAAGTGAATTGCTGGAACTAATCTATTTTATGAAGCAATAAATTGATTGGTATGTTGTAAGATTATAGAGTATATAGGGCTAACAGTGATAAAATTCACTTCAGGATGGGGATGAAATTAATGGTATTGCTCGTATAGAATAGCTAAAAATTGTTTCTCTAGATGCAGCTTAATGATCAGAGCGAAAAAGTATTAAAGGGGAATACATTACTGAAAATACTTTTATGCTGAATACATTCCCCAAAGTTTCACAATATTGATCGGTTGAGTTATTTAATTAAAAATTAAAACGTAAATGCTCAGGTAGGCAAAAGCAACTTCTGTTTCATTCGATACTCTTGCAACTATAGGCGTCATAAGGCAGTGCCTTTCCTGCAAGCATATATAGCTCCCCTCTTTGAGTAGATGAAAATGCCGACTTAGGGATTGGAGCCATGCATTCAGGAAAGGCAAGAGCAACACACTGCCTTATGACGTCAACCTGAGTGTTGGGTAAATCGAAACTTGCTTTTGGGTGTTTGCATTTTGAATTTGCAATGTATAGTTAAACCAAACTTGACTTTGGGGCATCAAGACATTAAAATTTTCAAAAGTTATGTTTTTTTTTTATTGAAAATCATAACTTTTGTATGATATTCAGGACACAAAACTTATGTGTCATAAACATTTTCCTAATTTTCTGTTGAAATGCCAACTAAAAGAAATTACATCATGTGACGAGGGAAATTTTGATGGTTTTCTGTCCATGATTTCATTAGCCTTTGCAATAATGTTGGATTTCAGTGTTTAAATTGAGAAGGAGTGTCATAAATGATTTGTTAAAAAAGTGTGATGTCATACTTAAAGTCCTTACGTCATAAATTTTAATGTAGACTAAAACTCCATTATGTTAATTCATAATTTTTCCTGGACTTTCACCGATTCTTTGAATATGTAACCAAAAAAACCCATCTAAATTACAGCTGCTTTCTTTGTTATATTTTTTAAGTGATAAGGTAAAGTTGAAGCTATTTCATAAGACATTAGGCTAACAGAAATGCTGTTATTTAGTGGTGTTAAAAGCGAAGGCTCATTTATTAGCTCTTGGGGCTCGCTCGACTCGCAACTATGACAATATTCCCCTGGATATTCGACGATAACAAAATAATAAACCTTTGAAAATAGTTTCCAAGTGCGGCCATTTACCATGGAATAATGGTGCGAACACAAATGAAAATTATGTGATGTTAAGAATTGAAAATAGTCTTTGAAAACCCCTAACATCCAATATTGTGCCAGCTCTGTTTCAAATGTACTTAAATACTAAAGCAAGAAATTCCTAAGCTGTGAAAAGGCAATTTTTATGTTCCTCTCAACAGAACATTGCATATCTGCAGAGAAAAAAAAATCACCGAGAAACTATTTATCGATATACGGTTAGTGTCCATTTGGTTGGAGATTTCTGTGCATTTCCGTAAAGGGGAAATGGGAAATTTAACTTCCAAAAGCTGCCGTAATGCTTCATATGCCAGCAGCAAAATCCTTGTTATATTTTTCTCTCCCAAAAAAAGAAATACACTTAATAGACTAGTAAAGATGAACCATTCACTTGGATGGTCAATCAGAAAGCACTCAAGCTGGTGCAACAGCCACTTTAAGTAACATATGGTCCGAGCGGAGAGTAGAAAAAAAAACTTTTCACAAGTGTAATGGCCTGATGTAAAGGGCTATTTCACACGTTTTGTGTACCAACTAGCATCGATAGTGTAATGTTGAAAATGCCGAAGAAAAAATAGTGCTTTTAAAATACCGATCAATACGATCCATTATACCCGAAGCACACCTAACCAAATCTGTAATGGATATATCAGTAGATATTGAAAGCACGTCCCAAAGATATTTTTAATTTCAAATTTGGTATTTGATTCAATTTACGAAAACCAGTCAAGGTTCTGAAATCTTGATCCATAGCTATAAAATCGGCAATTTTTACTTCATATTATCAGAGCCGACATATGGGAAATGAAAAATTTCCGCTCCAGAAAAGTGAAAAGGGTCAATGTTTGGAGGATTGCTTCAATAATGATTTTGGGACCTTTTGTTAACTAGCAGCAAAATTACTATAGCTTTACAGCAGCATTAGTGCACCTAGAATGAGTTCTGATATAGTAATTTAACAATTGCTAAAGGGAAAGCCCCACTTTAAAAGAAGTAGGTTGTAGGAGGACGAGAATAAAAACTTAGAAAAGTTATGGAAATTGCCATTTGATTTGAGATCACCAATAAAAAAATAAGATGTCCTGAATACACGGATTTGGATTTTTAGGCAACTTTCAATATTAATCCTAAAAACAAGCTAACTCTAGAAAGTTGTTAAAGCTTAGTCCAGTAATATGTATTGAATAGTAGGCTATAATTACAATGTATTGGATAGCATCAGTTTAGGGGAAAGTTTACCTTCAATTCAATTCAATTCAACTCAGTACCCTACGATCAGCATATAATGATGCCATTTGGTAGGGGGGTTGTCCCA
>JAQIXP010001088.1:0-20272 GCA_034700285.1 Proteroiulus fuscus
TTCTGAAGTAAAAAGGGCACATTTCTACAGAAAATACTTTCAGAAATAAGGTGTACAATTTCTGCAGAAAAAGCTTTTGGATCTAAGCTGACAAAGTTTTTTTAAGTTTGAATTTGTAAATATGTTCCTTGTATTTGCATTAGCTTGCTTACTGTAATCTTGCAGAAAATATTTAAAATCGCAAGATTTTCAGTGTAATATAAGCCTTAACATGCAAAGAAGCAACTTACGAATAACTTAGTATATCTTACGACGTTAGTTAAAATTATGAATGTTCTATACTCACAATTGTTTATTTCTGTCCTTGTTGACAACCTCCACGCCCTTAGTGGCGTTTTTCAAATTGATCACCGTGTGAATGAACAAAATGATGTTCTCGATCAAGATCATGCACAAGGGCAGATAGCACAACACTAGTCCAGACTTCCTTTCATTGAACCAGCACAACATGGAGATCCCCGGATGAAGATCCAGGGCATCCTGCATGGCCGGATGAGTGTCCAAGATGACCGAGAGGGCCACCAGCAGCAAGGGAATGCCGTAAGCATAAATAGCATAATACGTGAACTTGTGCTTGTTTTCTGACCAGTTCACGGCCAGATTGCACCGGTAAGATGCAGTTTTCAGACCTGCAAAGATGTTCCACAGATCAAAGGACATGACGTTCAGCCAGAAAAACGCTGTCAAGGACGAGTAAAAGATGAGAATGAATATGACGTAGCAACTGGCCGGAGGAATGGGCCTGATGAGTGTCCGGCAGGAAAACATGATGTACATGACGGCCATGCTGAACATGTGACAGAGCAGCGGCTTGGCATGATAGTTCAGGCTCGGGATCAGCAAGTGGACCACAAATGCCAAAAAGACGAAGATGGCCGAAATGATTTGAAAGATGGACATGTAATAGTAGAAGATGTTTGGGTCAGCTTGGTACAAGGAGTCCGGTCTGCAGTACAGGGCATTTCCATTGGGCTGCAGGATGTAGTCACCCAAGCCGTAGTATTTGTTGTAATTCGAGCTGAAGAGCCGATGGTCAGTGCCGATGGAATACTCGTACTTCTCGAAGACCCAGAGAACGCTGCAAGTGGTCAGCTGAGGACTCATCGGATAGCACAGTCTGATCGTGGAATTGGTGATTGTGGTAAAGTCCGGCTGGTAGATGGTAGTGTTCTCGAACAGCAAGTGGAGGCTGGTGTGGTCATCTGACAGTACGTACTCTGAGCTGTCCAGATTGACGTAGTTGCAACGCAGGCCACGGGCATTGCCGATGGACATGTTGCAGCCCAGAAGCTCGGTGCCAGACTGGTAATAGTCCCGGATGCTGATGAGGTCATTGGTCCGGCAGTTCTGTAAGGCCAGTAAGGACGTGTTGAATGCGTAGAGTCGGTTGTCCAAGCGTTTTAGTGGACATTGCAGAAGTTGAGGAGAGAGTGGGAAGCAGACTTGGGCAGTGGTGTTGTCGTCAGAGAGTTGGAAGTTGTCAAGGTTTGCTGACCAGAGGCCACGGGCGATGGTTAGCTGACCATTTGGTTTGATGGTGAATTCCGTTCCGTTGATGACAGTGATGTTCTTGCATCTTGGAAGCTTGATGTTGACCAAGGGTTCTGGAAAGGCCATGCCGGAGCACCAGGTATCGTTGAGGTTGTTGTTGGACACGCTCTCAATTTGACTTTGCCATGGACAGGAAGCACTGCACTCAAGTGGCAGGTCTGATGTGGCATTCTGGGCATTGGCTGATAATGTTTCCAGAAGCAGGAGGAATAGCAGGGATCCATGAGACCTTCTTAAACACATTTTAGGATCTGGAATTGAAAATGACAAGTTCAGTAATCATGGTGGATTGAGTAATTTGAGTTTAACCAGCTGATTTAGATCTAGTTTATAAACCAACATTGACATTTTACAGGAATTGTGGTTTTAGGAATCATGCTTTTGCCAAATTCTGGTTAATTAAATGTATATGTCAGTTGACCTTTAAAGGATTCTTTTTAAATCTTTAAGAATCTTAAAGGAATCTTGCTTAATTTTTATGAATCTTAAAGGAATCTTGGTTAATTATGCTTAATCTTAAAGGAATTTTGCAATCCTTGATGAATCTTAAAGAGCTCTTCATTCATCTTTATGATCGGACCTTAAAGGAATCATGGTTATTTCTGATGAATGTTTACAGAATATTAGTTAATTTTGATGAATCTTAAAGGACTCCTTGTTAACCTTGACAAATCTTAAAGGGATCTTGGTTAGTTTTGATATATGAATGAATCTTAAGAGAATCATGGAAACACATTAATAACAGAAGTCATTCTTCAAGAAATCATAGAATTTGGAATTTTATTGAATAATGGGATGTTATCCAACATTCCCTTTAAGATTCAACAAGATTAACGAAAATCTTAAGGGAATCTTGATGATTGCTCATGGAATAATGCTTAATCTTGATAAATATTGATGGGATATTGGTTAATCTTAATTAATCTAAAATTACTTTTTGTTATCTTCATGAATCTTGATATCTTAAAGCAATCATGGTTAATTTAGATGAATCGTGAAGGAATCTTTGTTGATCTTGATGAATCATAAAGTAATATTGGTTAAACTTGATGAATTTTTGGGAAATCTTGATTAATCTTACAAAAACCATGATTAACCTTGATAAATCTTGAAGGGATCTTGGATAACATCCAGTACACCAATAAAAATCCACTTTTTATGATTTCTTGAAGCTAGATTTCTGTGAGTTATGTGTAGCACAAGATTTTGGTAAATTCTTCGAGTTCACTGTCACTTCAAGTAAATAAATATAATTGAGTTGTAGGCCTACTAGGCCTTGTGTCATGCATCGAATCACATATTTTTCATTTTAGTAAATGTGTTTACTCATTATAAAGTGGAAATGTTTCAGCTTGACCCCATTTTACAGCTGAAAAATTTTAAATTTTGCTTGCTGACAGTTTGTGATAATTTCAGTTATTGCTGGGAGGTTTGGAAAAATAGTGGAACTAGCATGACCATGCCAGACTAGTAGCCATTGTAGAATTATGGGAAATTATACAAAAATTGTGATAATTTTTTATTAAAATCTTTTTAGGTTTAATTTCATATACCTGTATTTAGTTTGGAATATTTTCAAAGCGTTTTTGAGCACTCATTTTTTATTATTAAAAAAATAGTTTTAGTTACTGGATTTCATTAATATTTTTTTAAATTTTTAATTATTTTAAAATTATTGTAAACTATTTATTTTGGACATTTTTTATTTTTAAAATTTCTGATTTTTCACGTAGGACTATTATAAAAATATTTTTCTTCTAAATAGTTTCTAGGAAAGACTTAGTTAGCAAAATATTTTTTAAAATGATTTTGTTTATTTTTAAAGATAAAATATTTTAAGTTATTTAGGAAATATATTTGTCCTTTTCTTCATTTATTTATTTCGGCCAACGTACAAAATATATATTTTTTGCAAATTATTATTATTATTAGCATTTTAGAAATCATTCGGATAAGTTTTAAGAATGCTTTCGTTCAATTTTTATTTTTGACATTATTTTGCAAATTATATATTAATTGTTTTTACATTATTTTGCAAATTCTTAATTTTTTCTCCCGTTATTTTGCAAATTATTAATTGTTTTTACATTATTTTTTTGCAAATTATTAATTGTTTTTACATTATTTTGCACATTTTTAAATTTCCCCCCATTATTTTGCAAATTAATAATTGTTTTTACATTATTTTGCAAATTCTTAATTTTTTCCCTTATTATTTTGCAAATTATTAATTTTTTATTATTATTTTGCAAATTATTATTTTTTTTATCTTGTGAAGTACAAATATTTCTGCAGAAAATGCATTTCAGAATTAAAGTGGTAGACTTCTGCTTTATAAGTGACATTAATATTCTACAGAAATTTTCTGTAGAAACCAGATCTACTTTTGCAGAAATAGTGATGAAGCTTATTTTTTTTTTCTGTCGAAATTCCTAATTCTTAAAAATAACTTCTGCATAAACTTTTACTTTGAAAAATGCATAATGTACACTTACCTTTATCATAGTTATATCCCAGTAAATTGCCACCATGAGTACACGTACTCACTGTACTTCACTAGTATCCCAACTTCCAGTATACTTCCTAGAAGAAATTTATCACATTTTCTGTAAAAATTTCACTGGGTGTAGCTTGTTTTTACAACTCAGTGTGAATTGTAGGATTTAATTGAATATTTATAACAGTTCCCACGAGAGCTAGACCAATACGTATTTCTGATTTTAATTGTAAAAAAAATTGCTCTCTAAACTTGGCTAGGCCTATTTACTGAATGCTGTTTTTTTTCCTGATGTGCAGAATTTTAACGAATATTCTGGCCATGAAAGAGGTCATAGGCCTAAGCCGAAATTTTCCTAACTGGTCAGTGCTGCCCTCTTTGTTGTTAGGTTTTTTTTTTTCCATTAACAAGTTCCTGTTTATTACCCGAGTTGTGATTGGTCTATATATGACTAGATATAACATTTTCTTCCTAATTGCATATTTTGAGAAACTATTGCAAAGTATTCGCAGTGACTTGTTAGAGGAAATCATTATTTTCATTAATAAATAACAACAAAATGGCGTCCAAAAAGTGAAAATTTTGTCAATGTTTTTTTGCAAATTTGATTGTATTTTCTTTATTGTTTTCATTGATTATAAATTTTACTAACTTTCATAAGATTTTATAATAACTTAATAGGATTTTTAAAGAAAGTCATATATTTGGGAGGGGGGGGGGGGGGACAGGAATTATAAAATTGTTGCTATACAGCAAAATTTCCAATAGAATTTGAAAGAATTTCCTATAATATTTCTATATTTTAAAAACATTTTCTTAAAATTCCTGAAGTTTGGGAAAATTTTTTTCAGAATAATAGTAAATTTTAGAAAAAAAAATCCAATAATATATTTTTATATTTGTAAAAAAAATTCCTGTTATATTACTAGATTTTCGTAGGGAAAAGGCCAACTAATTATGTATTTTGGTTTAATTAAATTCCCATATTTTGATAAAATATTCCAATAATATTTCTATATTTTAAAAACATAATTTCTTAAAATTCCAATAGTTTGGGAAAATTTTCTCGTAATATTTCTATACTTTATAAAGATAATCCTATCATATTACTATATATTTTATGAGGAAATATATAATAGTCCTGTATTCTGGTTTAATATTTCTGTAGTAGGCCTATCCTTACATTTTGGGTAAAAATTTTGTGTAAAAATTTATGTAATAGCCTATATATATATACTTTGTGTAAAAACTCCTGTTATATTCCTACTTTTTATGTTAAGAAGTTCTATAATAGACTTATTTTAGGAAACAATTTTAGGAAAAACTATATTTGTTTATTTAAAAAAAATACAAAAATTTTAGTTTTTTGGAAAATTTGGGAATACATTTTCTGTAATACATTCTTATATTTTAGAGAGAAATTCTTATCCTATTTCAATATTATGGAAACATTTTGGGAAACCCAAATATATAGGTAGCTCCCAATATAATGAAATTGTTCCCACGTCATTGTAATCCTATAAAGGTCAAATTAAGCAATTCCATAATTTTTTCCCTCTAATATAACTTTAATAAACTTGGGAGGAATTGATTGAGGATTCAGGATGTTTACTTCTCAAATGATGGTTTGGTAAGAAAAACCCCACCGCAAAAGTTTTCCTTAATCAAATTTTCCTTGATTAAAAACCGATTTTTGATTAAAATTAACATGTAATGCACATTTTGTGAGTTAATTAATAATATATTGAAAAAAAATCCTGTAATATTCCTGTATTTTTGGATAGAAATTCCTATAGTATTCATGTTTAAACAAAAATTCTATATTTTTGGCAAAAATGTCTTCAATGTGTCTGCATTTTAAGGAAGAAAATCCTATATTCCTATATATTGAGTAAAGTATTCCTAAAATATAGATATATTTTTGGAAATAAATTAAATAATATTCCCATATTTTTATGTAAGATGCCCCTTATTTCCTTACAGCAGCAAACATTTAATTATTATTATGATTGCATGCCGTTGGGGAAATTTCCTTGACTTCCGGTACTCTTGCATGTTTGGGTTACTGGGTAATTATTTTAACCATTTCTCATGTAGTTATTAATGAACCATAAAGCTGAAAGCCTTGAATTTGCACAATAGTATATACATTTGATTGGGATTTATTATACTAATTTAGTATATTTATTTTTTTACAGAATGGTGTAACGGTTTAAAATCGCTTGCAAATTGAGAAGAACATCAGGTAAGCTTAAATTATTTTTTTTTAAATACATTTCTGAAATAGAATATATATTTTACAATTTACACAAATATTTATTTATCCTACGTAGTTATTCCTTTCGCTTCCTTGTCAAAACGTGTAATCCGAAGTGCATATAACATGAATTAAGTATAACCTGAAGTGCATATAATTTTTGAGCTCCCTGGAATTATATATAGGGAAATGAATAGTGAAACTATGTATAAATTCAAATTGAGAAATTCTGTTTAGGTATACTCGGTTATCTGAATTAAAAATTGAGTTGCTTATATAATGAATTGCATATAACTGGAAATAGATATAAACTAAAACCTGCAATGTTTAATTAATCAAAATTACTTCAAACTGAATTTGAATATCAAATTGTAGACATATACTGTCAATTCTTGAATTAGATATAAATTACCAGAAATGGAATTAGATATAATTTGTGAAAAATTCATGATCATTCATATACTTTTGCAACAAGTTCAGCAAGACCTGATTTTAAAATTATATGTAGATCCAGTCATGCTCTTTTTCTCAGTATACACCATTCATGTTTGTGCCTTTTCAGTTTATACCCAATTTTACGTTTGGGTATAGTTCTAAATTTACCTTTTATAGGAACGTGTTGCCCCTATTCCAATTTATTTCCAGTTATATGTATTTCAGGTTATGCTTAGTTCAGGAAACTTGCAATAACCTTTATAAGCTATTCAGGATGATTTTATAGTCCACACTTCAGGATAGTGGTATTACCAGATATGCACAAATCTGGTTATATGCATTTTCGATCTTGGTTTTCTGACGTTATTCAGTTTATACACTAATCAGTTTATGCACTAACTCAAAAGGATTTTCTGTTTTTATTTTCAGTTCAGGGAAAATCAACTGACGTGGTTATTATGTTGGAAATTGCACACATCCTTGAAGATCAGGTAAGAAGATTTATCTCTATAGGCATGTTTTGACATCGTGATAGGATCATGTGCTTTTGTGATCCAGTTCACAAGTAGTTATTAACCCAACTGCGAAAACGCGATTGCACTGATCTCTGTGTTTATCTGCATGTGATCTCATTTAGTACTCTAAAGTGGGTAACCCTGTTTTGTTATTGTTACCTTGTACTGTGATCCTGCCCAACAAAACGACAATGGCTACTGCAAAAATTCTTCAGCTGCAGACCATATAACCAAATAGTTACACTGTCATAACCCTAAAACACGATTAATATAAATCTTTAAAATCTAACAAAATATCTTAAAATTTGGCCACTGGGGGCGCTTATAGTTCAGTTGTCACATGCTTAGCGACGTCATGTGGTGACACTGGTCGCGAATTGGTCGCATCATGGTTTTCCTCGGGGATAACAGATTCCATGCTATTTGCGCTAGCATCGCTTTTTGATGACTGCTTATCATTTGTTGAACTGTTACCCATAAGGAAAGGAAAGATCTCCTTCAGTTTGTTCATGATCAGCCGATAGGTGTCAGGTTTGCAAATGTAAATGATGAAAAGTAGAATTCCTTGCACTGAAACAACTAATGACGTAACCAATCTGTGATCTTCTTTAAGTTTTGCTAAAAACCCTATGGAATCGAATATCCAACATAATCCCATGATGACAAATATTTTGATGCACACGATGAATCTGAAATTTTTAACAGAAAATCAGTTTTTTTCTGGTAATATTTGGTTTTGAAATTCTACATTTTTTCCCCTGCATTTTACAGCAGTTTGATGCTGGAAAAATCTTTTTAAAAAAAGAATTTTGTCTTAACTTATTATTGAAATTCAAGGAATTTATCATTCGAATTCCGATTGTATAGAGTTTCTCTGAAATTTTGTAAGAAATTCTGGAAATTTAGATTTTGTGCTATCATATTTAAAATTTTGAGTAATTAAAGAATGGCCATTCTGTAGAAAATAAATGCATTGCAGATTTTTGCAAAAAAAATTTACAAATTCTGCAAAAATGTAACCTGCTTTAAAGTTTCTGTAGAAATCGTGAGTGTGTTGCATCACGTTTTTCTGCAAAAATTTGTAATAAGGGAAAATCTCACTTGTTTTACAAATTATTTTGAAAATTCAAGCAAACAGCTAGTATTTGAAAATGAGTTTTTCATCTGACTTATGATAATTCAGAAATCAGGACTTTTCCAAAATACATGGAAAGCGCCATTTTGTTGTATCCTTACACTGACTGGCGCCATCTAGTATTTGATTTTGTAAGTTAAATCACTGATGTAGTGTTCATGTATGACTGTACTTTTTCTTTATGAATTTATGATTTTCTTCCATATGGACTAGTTTCCTTAAAAACTATGCAGGTCTCTGCAGAAACTTTACGTAACAGAATACTTTATGCAGAAAATTTCTACAATAATTTTTCATTTGTGGCAAAGTATTCTGCAAAAATGAACATATAATTAAGACTTACTTCTGCAGAATATGATCCACCTAAGAGAAGTGGATGACCTCATATACTATTCAGGGAATGTTTCTACAGAAAGAACACTGTTTTTGCAGAATTTAAAAAACTTTATGCAGAAAATTTCCACAAGAATTTTTCATTTGTGGCAAAGTATTCAGCAAAAATTAACATAAGACTTACTTCTGCAGAATATGATCCACCTAAGCGAAGTGGATGCCCTCATATACTATTGTGGGAATGTTTCTACAGAAAGAACACTGTTTCTGCAGAATTCAGAATACTTTATGCAGAAAATTTACGCAAGAATTTTTCATTTGTGACAAAGTATTCTGCAAAAATTAACATAAGACTTACTTCTGCAGAATATGATCCACCTAAAAGAAGTGGATGACCTCGTATACTATTGTGGGAATGTTTCTACAGATAGAACACTGTTTCTGCAGAATTCAGAATACTTTATGCAGAAAATTTACACAAGAATTTTTTATTTGGGGCAACGTATTCTGCAAAAATTGACTTACAGAACCATTTGTGCTGAAGATGATTCACCTAAAGAACATGGATGACATGCACATAATTATACTCGTGTAGGATGTTTCTATAGAATGAGCACTATTTCTGCAGAATTCTGTTAACATTTTTTTCATACTTACAATTGCTTATTCCTCTTCTTGTTTACAATTTTTACTCCCTTGCCTGCTTGTTTCAAATTCAACACGGTCAGCACGAATAAGATCATGTTAATGGTCATCAGTACGAACATGGGACCAAAATAGAACACCAGGGCTGATATTCTTTGGTCAAACCAGCATTGGGCTCGAATAGCTATGGTCAATTGAAGGACCTCTTGAAGGCCATCTTGGGTCTCCAGGATCAGAACAAATGCTACCAGAAGTAGAGGAAGGCAATTGGCGTAGATGCAATAGTAGACAAATTTGGGTTTACCATCCAACATGCTGGCACAAAGCTGTCTGGATGAGGTCTTCAGATTAGCAAATATGCTCCAGAGGTCAAAGCACAGCACGTTGAGCCAGAAAATTGCCCCCGTTGAGGAATAGTACATGAACCCGAAGAGGATGTAACAACCGGTCACACTTTCTGGGTACCATCTGTAACGGCAGCACCATGTAAGGTAGTAACAGGTCATGCATATCATATGACAAAGAATGGGTTTGGCATGATGGTTCAGGCTTGGAACCAGAACGTGTATAACACACGCCAGAACGAGCAAGATGGAAGATGTCAGGTTTAGGATGAACTTAACGTAGTAAAATTTGTCCAGCTTTCTGGATACTTCTTCAGTCTTTAGGCAGTGGAGGGCCACTGGGCCATCTTTACCCTGGGAAATTTGGTACTCCCCCAGGTCGTGGATGGTTTGGTCCCGTAGACTTTTGAGCTTCTTGTCTGGTTGGATGATGTACTCGTGATTGTAGAGGATGCGTCTGCGACATCGCAGCATCTCTGGGGTCAGTGGATAACACAGGTTGATGGCTTGTTTGTCTTCGTGGTCTGTAAGGATTCAGAAAAAATACACTCTGGTTAAGAAATTTGGTCAATTTTATTCAAATTTTAAAAAATGGAGGAATTAGGAATTGGTCTTCAGGTCTGTAGAAGGCCATAGATTGGTCTGGTTTAAGAAACTGCAAGGAATGTAAGAATGAGAAGTCTTAATTTTTATTGAAACTTTTGAAAACTAACCTTTATAAATGTGTTCATCAATAAAATGGGCAATTTTTGTGAAAAATTTATGTTCTTTTAGTATAGGTTTAGATTTTAAGTTCTGCATGGACAGGAAAGGACAAGTCAAATTTAAGAGACATTGACCAAGGAATGTAACATTGAGAAGTATTAATTTTTATTGAAATTTGTAAAAAAAAATATTTGATGAATACATTTATCATTAAAAATTCCATTTTATGAAACTTTTATGCTTAAAAATAATGTAGATTTTAACGTCTGCATGTGCATGAAAAGGTATGAAAAAGACAAATTTTAGAAATTTCAGAAAATAAAAAATTTCAGGAAATGTTTAAGATTCGGAAGTCCTCATTTTTGCAGAAATGTTCAAAAAGGAATTAAGGAGAAATCTCAATTTTTATGTAAAACATGGGCAGCGCCATATATTGCCTAATCTCAGAACTACCTGAATAGCAAAATCTCAGAAATTTTTAGCGCCATCTGTTAGTAATAGGAGAAAGTTTCATCATAATTCTCAGAAAAGAAGAATAAATGTATTCCAAAAGACATCGAATGTTTATAAATAATTTCAACTTTTACAATGTTTGTTTAGTTTCAATATGGCGGGAATTTTTTGAGATCTTTTTTGTATAATGTACGATAGATGGCGCTTTCGAGGAGCCACCAGGAAAATAAAAAAAATAAAATATCACACTGACCTTTAGCCCTCTGACGCTGTGGTTCGTATAAGGTTCTGTTATCCATCAGCAGCCTGATGGATGTCCTGTTATCGATGAACTCGTATTCCTTGGACGTGAAAACAATCATGTTACAACGGTTCTTGATGCTGAGATCATAGTTCAACGACTCGTTACACGCGATAATGTTATCGTTTTCATCCACTAAATAGTCTCCCATTGCAATGTATTCCTTGGTTCTGCAGTTCTGGAGGGCCAACATGTCCTGGTCATAGATCAACAGCTTCTTGGGCAACTTTGTCAGACTACAGCTCAGCAGTTGTGGCGACAAATCGAAACATAGAAAAACCATGGAATTGTCATGGGACAACTGATGTTTCTTGAAAGGCATGGATTTCCATGCTCCTCGGTGAATGCGAAGTTCGCCATCTTGGTCCAGGGCAAAGTACACTTTGGTACCGTTGCGAATGGTCACATTTTTGCAGTAAGGAAGTCGCATTTCGACGGGTTCTGAAAGGAATTCAACATCCGGGCAACTTGTCTCGTTGCTTGCCCATGGACACTGGTCAGGGCAGCTTGTCGGAAGTGCCCATTCCAGCATGGCTGGATGGTTCCACGTGTCACCCAGTACCACTGGTAACAGAAGTAAGAGTGGTATTACCATTACCATTTTTTGAGTTGTTTTCAAAGAAAGTTTCGGGTATTCTCTTCGTTCGGTAAATTGTTTGGAGTCAAGGATAACATCTTTTAAGGTTAAGTTTCAGGATGTTTGTTTTTCTGGCAAAAATAGGTCCAGTTCAACCGACAGGTGACGCCTCACGGCGACTTTCTGCAGGAGGTCATAGGAAATGTCACTGTGGAAAGTGGACCTTCAGGCTGACGGATGTTCTATATTTCCTTGATTATATTCTGTTCATTATTTATGAATTTTTATGCCTTGTTTCTATAAAAGTTTCAAATATGGAAAGGGAAAGTCTCACCTTGAAACTCGTTATTTTGAAAATAATGAAAGTTGAGAAGGTAGTCAAAAGTTATATTTTCAGTAGACTTGCCGTAATTCAAATAACATAACTTTTCATATATACATGGGTGGCGCCATTTTAGTATGAGAATGACTGGCGCCATCTAGTAGCTACTTTTGTAAAAGCAGCCATTGAAAATAGTCATGTAAATGGCTTCACTTGTTCTCTATGGAATAGTTACGTGTTTTGAATGTTTTAAGTTTTTGTAACCAAAATGAAAAATAGATGTATTTTTCCCCAAATCAAACGCTTTCAAGAAATATATTTATTGATTGGTAAGTCCAATTGAATATTTCAAAACTAAATTAAAAGCTAGAGCTAGTATACAGTTCCAAAAGTTTTATTTTCTGCAAAAATACACGCTGAATTTCAGAGAAGAGTGTATTGCACTGGTCAAAAATTGACATCAGATCTTGATGGTTGGTCCTGCTGCCACTATAAGTCCTTAGAGTTAGACAGTTGGTTTCTGCAAATTAATTTATAAAAAAAAATATTAAGTTTTAGGGCTACTTGTACCAACAAGGGTTAACTTTAACCCACTGTTAATCTTAGGTTTTCTCTAGTTTCCTGAATTTTCATTGGCCCAAATCGGTCACATGATCAAAATAACCCAGGGTTAAGACTTAACTGTGGTTGGTACAATTGGCCCTTAGACCACTAGGGGCAGAAGCAGTTTCTTTTCTGGCTCTTTTTGGCAGTGCTGTCAGACGCAGTTAAGTGAACTATAGATAATCAGGTAAAAAATTATGAACTTACAGTATAACCGTTCCTCTCGAGGTGGTGGTCGTATGGGTGGGTCAGTTGGTGTTGGTATGCACTTCTTGGTGCGCCTGTTGCATTGTTGGTAGGCCCCACAGCCGTAGACGGTGCAGTCGTCCGGTGAAGGGGTCGTCGGTTTACGTGTTGTTGGTTCCCTCGGTTTTGGCCCACACCTGCGTGTCTGAAGGTTGCACTGCAGGTAGGCTCCGCAGCCGTAGACGGTGCAGTCGTTGGGAGCAGGGGTGGGGGGCTTCGGGGATGTTTGGTCTGCGGGGTAAACCCTTCTGAAACACCTGCGGAGCAGGGAATCACATTCCAGCCCGTAACTGCACCCGGATTTGGTGCAGTCGAAGGGTGCAGGGGTGGTTGGTTCCCTGGGTTTAGGCTCACACCTCCTGGTGTGCAGGTTACACTGTTGGTAGGCCCCGCATCCGTATAACCTGCAGTCGTGCGGTGAAGGGGTGGTTGGTTTTGGCGTGGGTGGTTCTCTCGGTATGGGCCTGCACCGCTTGGTGAGGGTGCTGCAGGTGTAGTAGGCCCCACACCCGTAGACGGTGCAGTCATCGGGAGAAGGGGTCGGTTCCCTCGGCGTGGGCCTGCACTTGTAAGTCTGCATGTCGCACTGCTCGTTGGCCCCGCATCCATGCAGGTGGCAGGCTTCTGTTGCAGGGATGATTGGTTTCGGTGTGGGGATGGGCCTGCACCGTCTGGTGTGGATGTTGCAGGTCTGGTAGGCCCCGCACCCGTACACGGTGCAGTCGTCGGGTGAAGGGGTCGGGGGATCTCTCGGTTTGGGCCTGCACTTGTAGGTTAGCAGGTCGCAATCCTCGTTGGCCCTGCATCCGTGTATGTGGCAGGCTTCAGTCGCGGGTATTGCCTTGCATCGTCGCGACTGCTGATCGCATTGTTGGTTGGGGCCGCACCCCAGTCGGGTGCAGTCGTAGGGTGCAGGGGTGGGAGGTCGTGGGTTCTTGGGAAAGGGCACGTAACAGTGCTTGTCCACCACGGAGTAAATTAACCCACATTTCATGTGGTAGGGACATTCGTCATCGGTGTAACAATGGAGTTTCCCGTCATGCCTTTGTGCTGCAGAAAATTATTTCAAGTATTTTACTGAAGAGAAGTGAATATCAGGTCCGAAAATGCATTGGATAACTTTATAGTAGGCTTTCTGTAATGTTTTCTAATGCATTTTTGTCAAGCTTACTTTAGTCTTTGCATGGGTTCCTGTTATGATATTATCAATCCAAAAATATAGGAATAATCTTGTAACGTTAAAAAAACAAAATGGCGTATTCGGTTTAACCAGTACACATTACCTGGATAATTTAACTTTTATGGTAGCCATTTTGTTTTATTTAGTTTTATTTTGTTGGCCATCTTGCTTTATTTCTATAAAACTTCGCATCGTAGGCCTACGTTAATATTATGATTAACCAGTATGTAAGAAAAACAAAATGGCGTCTTCGGATTACCCTTCTACACTACCACAAAGTTTTCATTTCATTTTTGGCAGCCATTTTGTTTTCCTTATTTTATTAAATAAGTTATTACTATGGAGCATTATTATTGTCATGAGTCAATATGTAAGAAAAACAGAATGGCGTCTTCGATTTACTCTTACACACAACCACAAAATTTTCATTTTTTTGTCTGCCATTTTGTTTTATTTTTTATTTTATTATCATAAGTTCAGTAGTTCACTATAAGCTTTACCATCGATCATTATTATTGTGATGAGTCAGTATGTAAGCAAAACAAAATGGTGTCTTTGGTTTACCATTCCAAATTACCAGAATACTTAAAACTTTTTTTGGTAGCCATTTTGTTTTATTTATTTGATTACGTGGATAGGCCTAGTTAATATTTTCTGCATTCTTTCTCTTAAGATTTCGCAGCAAACGCATTAAATGTGATGAGTCAGTATGTAAGGAAAACAAAATGGCTGCAAAAAATACTGGAATATTGAAAATAAGACTTGGACTTACCTTTAGTTGTGGTTGTTGGTTTGGCAGTTGTGTAGGATATTCTCTCGCCATAGCCCATGGTCAAGCTGGTCATCAGGGCCACACCGAAGATGACCAGCAGTAGCTTCGTATCCCTGGAGAACAGCATTTTTGGGGAAGGGTCAAGGTAGACTTCGTGAGAATAGTAACGGGACTCAGGCTTGAACCTTCTGTATTTATAACAGTTTTGGGAGGGCTTCGAACCTGTTCTTTTCATGTTAAAAATGCCAAAAACCTCCAAAAAATCAAAGTCAACTTGAGACGTTTTTGGAATATCCTATATGGTCGGGTTGTTGACAACTCCATGGGACCATACAGAGGTAGGACGCCAAAGGTCATAGACGGGTCCTGACACTCGTCAGGGGGGGAACTTGGGATAACCCCATCAAACCAACGAAAATGTTGCACCTGTGTACTCTTATTTTACTTTTACAACCCAAAAACTTTTTAAAAAATTCAATAATGTCCATTTTGAATTGTAATTCCTATAATATTTCTATATTTTTTGGGAGAAAAACTTTTAATATTCCTATATTTTTTGACACAATTCTGTAATATCCCTATATTTTTTGGGGGGAAATCCTGTAATATTCCTTTTTTGGACTCAATTCCTATAATATTCCTATATTTTTTTGGGAGAAAATCCTTTAATATTCCTATATATTTTTTGGCACAATTCCTGTAATATCCCTATATTTTTTTGGGGGGGGGGAAATCCTGTAATATTCCTATATTTTTGGACACAATTCCTAGAATATTCTTATATTTTTGGAAAAATAGGTCCTGTATATATTTTCTGTAGGTCAGAAAACATTACATTTGAGCATGAGGCATAAAGAATTTTTATTTAAAATTTGGACAATTTTGGAGTAAAAATATTGGCAAATTAGCAATCAGTACAAGCTTCTGTGCTATGCAAGGTAACATGCTTAATGGAAGTAAAATTTTTTTTGTTTTGAAATTTTTAGTGAAATGTAAAATGGCCAAAATTCTATGAAAAAATAAATTGAAAAATGACTCTCTTAAAGGGTACCTCTTTCTCAAAATAGTTTAAAATTTCAGTGAGATGCAGAATGGCCAAAATCTTATGGGAAAATACATTGCACACTCTCCTTTTTCACTACCTGCTTGTACTAGACATTGTTCAACTTAAGAGTGAATTGGCTGGTAACCAGTCACTAATATCTTTCTTATAGTTTAGTTACTCCAGGTCATGCATCTATTCTGGTGCTCGATGTAAGTAATGGAAATCAGTCTTCCTTATTGGCCCCTTTTTAATTTTCTAGTTTATTCTTTTGTTGATCAGGATAATATATGAACTTTGATTTCTCGTTTTACTCATCAAATCACTCAAGTGTGCCCTTGAAAGGACAGTGAAATCTCCGAATGTAAATTGTTGTTTTTCAAAAACAAGTACATTTGGAAACATAAATGCCACAATTTGGCATATTTATGACCATTTTGCATAGGTCATGTACTCATAATCCCTAAAATTCAAAGTAAACTTACAAGTGTACAAATTGCTTGAAATAGGGGGGTCTACACACCCCAGAAAGTAGAAACATGTTTCACCTAACCATTGACTATTGAGAAAAAAAGTAAACTTAAGAAAAATGCATTTGGATAACATTGTGTCTGGGTCCCCTCCTCATAATTGTCCAGTTTTTAGGCCTGACAAGTTGCATTTTTTTACACTTTTTTATTACTTGCAGACACATTAAAACAAACGAGGATTCCGTGTTTTGGGTACATTGTTATCTTCTGCTGTCATCACCCTTTAGTATTTAACAATTTAGTCACATCTGCTGTTACAAATGACTTACAAAAATAGTTTATGGTTTATGTCAGCCGGAGATGCCTATCATTTGTCAAAAGTTGTGAAGGTTTTGCGGTAATGTCATGTTCAGTGCTAATGAAAGATTTACCCAAATTTGTTGGGATAAGATGCCTTTGACCTAGCTAGGTCAACGCCAGGTAAAAATTTGGAGGCCCTTCGAGGATGGGTCTTGCAAGGCTAAAATGCATTGACTAACACCAGCTTAATCTGCTCAAGAAAATAGTGAACTGGATGGTAGCCAATCAGCGTTGTTCTTCTTATGCATTACTTATACTCCTGCTTGTAATTATCTCTTTATGCAGATAATTTGCATGGCTGCAATGTTAGTACATTGTTTTGTTGAACAGACTCAACAGAGTAAATTAACTAACTTATAATATATTAGTACATAGTTGACGGCCATCTTGACGGTCAGGTGCTGTACTAACTAATCTGAATCAGATTCTTCTCAGTGGTTTTGTGTTCTCCACCAGTGCATTCTTATTTTGAACTAGTTTCTGTAACTCTTGCTTGGTTTTTGCATAGCTAGGCTATGTAGTAAAGCCCAGGATATAATGGGCGTGCTTCGATGCCATCTATTGAAAGCATTTGAAAACAAAGTTGTCTGATAAGTGATGATAATTGGTTTATTTGGATATCCCAGTGCATTCTCTCGTTGAGCTGAAGATTAAACACTATAACCTATCCACATTGCTGTGGGCTGAAGTAACTAATCGAATTCTGGTACTTCTTGCTGATTGGTTTAGTTGAATTTCCCAGTACATTCTTTTGTTGAGCTGAAGATGAAATGGCAACCTATCCATATTATTCTGTTCTTAAGTAACTAATCGAATTCTGGCTCTTCTTTTCTGATTGGTTTAGTTGAATTTTCCAGTGCATTCTCTTGTTGAGCTAAAGATGAAATGGCAACCTATCCATAGTGTTCTGTGCTGAAGTAACTAATCGAATTCTGGCACTTATTGCTGATTGGTTTAGTTGAATTTTCCAGTGTATTCTCTTGTTGAGCTGAAGATGAAATGGCAACCTATCCATATTGTTCTGTGCTGAAGTAACTAATCGAATCCTGGCTCTTCTTTTCTGATTGGTTTAGTTGAATTTTCCAGTGCATTCTCTTGTTGAACTGAAGATGAAATGGCAACTTATTCACTTTGTTCTGTGCTGAAGTAACTAATCGAATTCTGGCTCTTCTTGCTGATTGGTTTAGTTGCATTTTTAGTGCATTCTTTTGTTGAACTGAAGTTGAAATGGTTACCAATCCACATTGTTTTGTAACTTCTGCTACCATGGTTATCGCATGGTAAATGGCTATGTAAATTATTTCAAGATGCTGAAGTAACTAATTGAATTTTGGCTTTTCTTCCCCTTTGCTCAACTGAATCTTCCAGTGCATTCTTTTTTTGAACTTAAGCTGAATTGCCATAACTCCTGCACTCGTGGTTATTTTATAGTAGACGTCCTAACTGAAGCAACTAATCGACATCAGAAAACAGTTACATTTGCATTCTCCAGTGCATTCTTTCGTTGAAAATGTTTTGGTCTGTTTTAGTTTACCTAGCCTATTGAAACCTCTGTCTGTATGCTAAGTTGAACTTATATTAGCCTATAAAGTTTTGGTTCTTAATTAGCATTAAAATTTACATGGCAGTTTAGTATATAATGGTTTTAATGACTAAATTTTAATTTATACAAATTAAGAAAGAAAAAATGATGTCTTACAATGAGTAAATGCTATGCAAATGGAAGTTTATCTGCCACACACATTTTCCGCATAAAATTTTCTTCTAAAAAAATTTTACGCAAAATCTTGCACAATTCGTCCGTAAGTGCTCCTTGCACCGCCAGAATACTGAATCCAAAATGTCCAGAGAAGGTCCAGTCAGACGTCAATGTACTGCCTGCAGGTTCCGTGGGAATGGTCACACACCTGATGCCTTCCGCAGATGAAAGGGTAAATGTTACAGTTATGCCGAATAGGCTCGAAAATCCGGAAGGCCCTGTACAGGAATCCAGCAATGTCCATGGGCATGTCCATGGCCTGAACAGATCGCCCTAAGCTCGGGTCACTGTCGTCTCGATCGTCGTCCGAATCCCTCAGGCTTCTCTCCAGGGCGCAAGCATGGCGGAGAACCAGGGTCAGGCATAACCATCGGGTCAGAACTTGCACCGACCGTAACTTCATGATGGATTTTTGTACTCAAAATTTGCAACCGAAAACACTGCTTCGACTCGTATCAATCCAAATGAAAATGATTTGAAATGATTTTTTTGGGGGAAAAAGTCATTTGGAATGGAATTGGTGCTTTTGGGATGAGGTCAAGGGATTGCCATGGGGTAAGGACCATCAATGGTTGGGCCTTGAAATTGGCTGGGAATTGGTTCAACTTTTTGGGAAAAATCTGAAGTTTCGTATAAAAAAAAAAACAATACAAACAAATATGGAGTGCAAAAAAAATTGGCGAAAAATTTCTGGCAAAAAAATTAGAAAAACATAATAATGTCAGGCTGAATTTTGTGGCTTTCTCAAAACGTAATATTTGGTACTTACAAAATGAGTTTATCAGTGCGTTTTTCCACAGAGAAAAAGATAAGGCCTGGCCTATAATAAACTAGCATTAATTGGTATCACCATTTTCACGTTCACTTTTAATTAACCTATAAAATGGTGCTCTTGGCCTAAAAAGCTGGATTAGAACCGTGTTTATATCCCCCCTTGTACGCGTTATCTTTTGCGATATGCCCTTACTTTTAAAACAGAAAAAAAAATTAAGACTTTTAAAATTTCCAATAGAACAGATTCTATCTTAATAGGAGCTCTTAATACACTTAATAGCTCATAAAGTGTAAAAATCCATTTGCAGTTTATCCTATTTTGGCATTTTGTAGAGGTTTTAGTTAGCTTGTTTCAGAGTTTTAGTGCACTTGGATTACGTCCTCTATGGTATGCAAATTACCAATGCTGTCTCAAAATAACACATTTATTAGTTTTCGGGCACCCTGTAGATGTAGGTGTCTACAAAAGAATGGACTGATTGCTTGTTTTTTAAAATGGTTAATGGCAGACCACAATGCTGAATTTTAGTGTAAACTACTTTATTGGCACCCTGTAGAAGGATGTACTATAAAGAATGTACTGACTGGTTATTTTAGCAAATGATTAACAGAATCTTATGCTGAATTTTGGCGAATATTACTTTTGTGCATCCTGTATATTGAAGGATGTACTGCAAAAGAATGGACTGACTGGTTGTTTCGAAAGATGATTAACAAATCTTATGATGAATTTTGGCGAAAATTACTTTTTGGGGACCCTAAGATGAAACTGTCAATTAAAGAATGGACTGATTGTGTTGGCTTAATTGTGGAAATTTAGTAATCTTTTGTAGACATCATGAATTCTGTAATACCTCGCTTTGGATGGCATGCCATTGTTAGCGAGGCTTAGCAGTTATTTCCAAGAGGCCCTTTCACTCCACTGATCTCTATATAAACTGGATAGAGGATAGGTAATGATACCCTATGGAGCAACGATGTTCAACAATGGCGGCT
>JAQIXP010001089.1:0-20271 GCA_034700285.1 Proteroiulus fuscus
ACTACTTTTTAACGGTAAAAATCCGCTTTCAAAAGGTAGGTGAATGGGGTTTACAGATATTGTGGCCACGAGTATAGTGTATTTTTCCCGTTTTCTGAAGTTCCATCATTATCAGAATAAGAAAAAACGAGGCTTGCATACTATACCTGATTGACGTCACAGGACTGCACCAGCTAGGTCATGTGCAATCTCCTTTTTCTCCCCTAAGAGGCTTCTAGTGTATAGCAAGTGTTGGCACCTGGTGACAGAATTTTCCCATGCGACTTATTCGTTTTTACCATTTGGTAAGCTATTTTAGGATCTTCTATCAGCAGAAACTGCGCCACCTACCATCAAAATTTGACACTATTGTTGAGATTCTGACGTGTTATGGTGCACCTCCTTCTAACGAGGGGTTGAAGCCTATAATGCTAAATGCTTATTTTAATTTCATACTGTACTTCCAAATTGCACTACTTTCTGCCCTGCCCTGGGACGTCTTTACTGGTATTGGATAAAGTTTGAGATTTACAGGGGTGCACCATTAAATTGCTACTGTTTTGGGGATTCTCACGTGTTATGGTGCCCGGACCCGATGGTGCCTCCTACTAGCAAGGGGTAGAAGCCTATAATACTAAAAGCGTGTTTTAGTTGTATCCTTTCCTTCCAAATTGCAATGCTTTTTGTCCTGTCCTGTGACGTCATTACTGATATTGGATACAGTTTGAGGTTTACAGGGTGCGACATAATTTTTTCATTAAATTCAACATTCATATTTATTTAAAACCTACCAGAGCAAGTGAGCTATTGGGAGAAAAGGAAGGTCAGGGGTCCTGAAAAGTTAGGAAATTTGCAAAATTTTGTTTTTAAAAATGCTTATTTTTGCACTAGAAATTTTATTTTTCTCTTCTGCAAAAATGGAATGATCGAGCACTATCTATTATTTTGATTATGATGATTAGTCCTATTCGATATCCCTCTAATGATGGCTTCCTACAAAAAAAAACTTGGTTAAATCAATCTTAGACCATTCTGAAAATAATCAATATTTGAATCGAATCAGTGAACTGAGATGATAAGTTCTACCCTGTTTTGCTTGAAACACGAATAAAAATGTAATCATATCTTGAGCTTGGCTCTCTATAGCTCTAGCCTTCAGTCTATATACTCTCATTGCATGCAAATGGATTTTTTTTACCACTCTTTACTTATATGCCTACTCTCCCTCACATTTTTTTTGTCTGTCTCACAGTCTTACCCTCACCGACACCCTCTCACCCCCACCCCACCCCTCACAGTCCCTCACCCTCATTTTTTTTGCACCCTAATTCTTTATATTTTTTTCTAGTGTCGTGCCTGGTAATGTACCCATATAGCAAATGTATACCGAAGGCCGTATGTCGTAATGAGTCACACGTGTATATGTAGCACAGCACGTCTTATTTACTTGATTAATTTAAACAATCTAGTCTAAATGAATAGAACCTAAGCCCACCCATTATAACATCATGGGCTTTGGGATATTATGCGAATTTTGGGACCATCCATTCGGATTGGGGGTACTGCCTACAATGCCTGTGTCACTAATTAAAGACCCCCACAATTTCACTCACACACATACACAAAAAAATTAAATCACGTTAAGCTGCAGTGTTTTTCCCCTTCATATATTTATTATTACTTGGATTCTATACGAATCACGCATATACATACCTAAATTAGAACATTAGAACAATGGGGTAACAAAAAAAATGTCCCTTGGGTCACAGACAATTGTGTGTGTGTGTGATGTCCAAAGCGTAAAGTTGGCAGTTGGCAGACATTCAGTGCTTAAATGTGTGCTGCAATTTCGGAAATAAATGTTGGGTAGGCTTATAAATTAACTAATTACAATGTCTATTTATTTTACTCCTTTCCTGAGATTTTTGCTTTCCAAAAATGTCAGCTTTTTAGCTTTATAATACCTTGTTAAAAATCTTACAAAATAGCCCCCACTTACTAAAAAAGTGAAAACAATGTTTTGGCTTTAAAGACTTTTTGGGATTTATTACCACTTAAGTTCTATCAGAATTCATAAGAATTGTAGAAATAACAATCATATCTTGTATATTTAGAGTAATTTATGTTATTAAAAAGTGAAAATAAAACTTTATTTAACTTTATTGGTGAATCCAAAACCCTCACTTCCATTTCCCACTTGAAACACAGTACCAAAATACTCAAAAATATACTCCCATAATGCACCATTTCACTAACAAAACTAGGATTTACAAACGGGGGGGGGGGATTTATTATGGATCCAATGAGAGGTTTTAACCCCCAAAACCCTCCCACCAATCCTTTGGTGTTAGTTATGTAATATGTGGACGATCCTGGATGAATTACAAATGAGTCGAAATAAAAGTTTCCAAGTTTTCAATTCTTGCATTTTTTTTAGCAAATGAAAATTTAATTAAAATTATAATTAAGATAGCCTATGCAACTTTTATTAAATCTTATTTCTGCAACTACACAGTGTACAGTAGTGTGCTCTTTTGATATGAAGAAAAACTAGTTTTTGAAAAATGCCCAAAAATATGAAAATAACTCAAATCCAACAAAATCATTGACATGGCTTAAAATGGAAAAAGGGTTTTATTTTGATTTATTTTTTTAAACTGATTTTTAATTGGAAAATTTTACCTACTTTTCAGTTGTGGTGTAGAGTAGCCTATATGCTATGTGAAATCAGGAAATGTCAGTGAATTTATGATGTTTTTTCCACCTAAATTTGTAGGAAAAACTCTAAACTATGGAAAAAAGTCAGCTGTGTAAAAATCACAGCTGGAGCAGTTTTGTAATATAATCTAGAAAAGCATATTAAGTAAATGGTCAAATAAGAATTATCAAGTGGTGAAAAATGGCTGGACAACTTATAGACTTTTTTGTAATTTTTATGTTTTCATGAACTCATAGGCCTAGCTTCCTCCAGTATTGCTTTATAGAAATGTCCTATAGGAACAACAAAGAAACCATAAGTCTGTTGTATTAAGGAACATTTTTACCTTTTTTTTCTCTCCTGTCCTGTATAGGGGTGACATTGAAAAAGACAGAAAAATGGGCGTGGGTTTTTATATTCATTATAAATGGATCTAATTATCGGTATAACCTTGCGACATTTTTCCCTAGAATGGTCCTGCTTGTATTTCTCTATTAATTAGTAGCCTAACTGTGCAATTTATTGAATTGTTGAAGCCATTGATTGCTACTATACTGCGCAATTTTTGAAGCAGGCTCTTTTTTGTGTGTATTTGCAGGGCACTGTTCGCTTATTTTTAAAACGTGTACGATTTTTTGAGGTTAATTTGGGGAAGAAATATCAGCCTACAATTCTTTCCATCTGGTTTTCTTCAAGGAAACTATAGTTATACCTATTTTGTGTACATTCTGCTTGGGTTCCTGGAGTTCTAATGAATAGCAGCCATTGAAAGGAATTTGTGTAACGGCGCTTTTGCTAGTGCATTCTGATAGCAGAACCAAGTGCAATATTTATATTTCCTTTTTCAAGAATATTTGGACTTGGGGACAGGTATCTGGCATCATTGTTAGCGGGCTACAGCAGTTTCTCATGTAAATCCAGATTCTGACAGCAGAACCAAGTGCAATATTTGACACAAAATATTTATATTCCCTTTTAAAGAATATTTGGACCTTAGCCGGGCTTGGGGGACAGGTACCTGGCAGCATTGTTAAGTACTGCAATCTTAATCTACAACCATGTGCATTACATGCAAATGCAATACATTTTGAAATATAAAATAGACATGAATGGGTTATAATATGCCTATATTTGTTTATTTTAAGTAGTTTGAAGTAATTTATGTATTCTGAAATGCATTAATATTTTGAAAATGCATTTTTTTATGTGTATTTTAAAAAATCTACAGTAAATTATTTTTGTCAGTATAGCTTGTGTTACCAGATAACAGGCCTGAGGTTTAAAAATACTTTAACATTGTTATAATACCAAAAAAAAGTATTATGTTGGAATATTTTAGCAGTTCAATGATAAAACTTGTTATAAACGAAACTTTATCAGTGTTTTTTTCTGAAAGTCCATTCATGCATGATTTTATTTGTTAATTGAGATACTGTATTGATAATTTTCACTAATTTTTTTTCTTCTTTTATTTCTAGGTAAGTTTTTACAAAACTTCATTCTTATAAACATATCTAATCGTATGCATTGAAAACACCTGTTTTTGGTAAGTGGATTTTTGATAAGTTTTCGAGGTACCAGTTATTCACATATACAATAACAAAATTGGTTTTTCAGTCCATGGATTTCATTTATTTTTTCGCTCTTTCGGAATGATTAGTTAGGCCTAGCTGTGTAGTGTTATTGGGAAATTTTTAAATAATAGCTACAATTGTAAACACACGTGATTGAAGTACGAGGAGGCACAATATTTATTTTTTTTTCACTTCCAACCTGACTATTATTGAGACTAACTCGAAATTTAATTGGTTTTTCAACATTTTCTTTATTAACTACAGTGATAAAAAAGCATCATCTCCACCATACAATTTTCAATGAGTTTTTTTTTTCTTCTACAACAAAGAAAAAAAAGCTTTTTTTGCATATATTGGCTTTAATTTGAATGCCGAAGCCAACATTTTCATTTCACGTTACACTTATTTCTCCCATTGTTTAATTATACATTGAAATAGATTGAAAAACGCCAAAAAATTGCAAGAATAAAAAGTTTTTGATTGCATTCATTCAAGGGAAGGTCCCTATATCCCCATACACTTAGGCCTACAAGTATGGCGTTCCAGCAGTGCCACCTCCCTTTGCACCTAATCTCCCGAAAACTGTTATTTCTACTTTTAAAGTCAAGCCTATTCACACACACTGGAGAACAAATAGCGACGAAGGGCATTCTGGGAAGGGGGTTATTGGGGACCCAATTTTAGATGAATGCGGCTTCGGGATACCTATGACAAAAGTAGTCGGTAGCAAAAAGCTGAAAGGATAACTTGTAGATAAAAGAGTTATTAGTATGCATTATGGAAATTGATAGACTTTAGCCCTAGCGAGTTGCATGGAGTGGAAACTCAAATATTGGCGTTGTCTGTGTGCGATAATTACTCGCTGTAATAGTAACAGCTGGGGAAATGAGGGATTGTGGGGGCAAATGTGCATGTTGGGAGAGGATAAAAAAAATGGGATCTGAAGAAGATTCATGGGGAGAAAAGCGTGGGTGACAATGGGAGTGTGTCTGGGATTGAAACAACAGGATGAATGGATGGATGTTGGTGGGGTGGCGCAGTTGTGAAACTGCATGACCCGGCTGGGGATATTTTTTTGAAGCAGGGGGATTTTGGGAACCACGTGTGTGTTGTGGTCGATTTAGCTTTGCATGACTTGCCGTTTTAATTTCAAATCATTCTGGCACATCCTGCCTGTCGAACTGGACTTGATCAGTTAAAGCCATTGCACCTCTTAAGTTTGGGTGAGGGGGTTAGATTATTTAGAGAGATCTGGATGTGGAGCGTGAATCTTATGGAATCTTCTTGTGAAGAATCTATGACCAGGAATCTGTGGCACTTCTTGAAATTGGGCTGACAGAGAAGCACTTGAGTGTACTTTATGGACCTGCCCCTCCTGGTTGTTCTGGTTTCTTGTGACGTAGAAGATAGGTGATGTGAATACTCGCATGACGTACTTCATGCTGCGTTAGTCAGGAGGCAGGACCATAAAGTACAGGAAATTTTTCTCTAGGAATTAGTTGTCAGTCCACTGGGAGGTAGAACCATAAAGTACAAAAACTTTTGCTCTGGAGCTTAGTTGTTAGTCCACAGGAGGCTGAACCATAAAGTACATACAATTTTTCTCTGGGGATTAGTTGTCAGTCCACAGGAGGCAGGGCCATAAAGTACAATTAAGTTTTATCTGGGACTTATAGTTGTCAGTCCACAATTAAAGAGGCAGGACCATGAAGTAGCCTACATGCAATTTTTCTCTGGTGTTTATAGCTGTCAGTCCACTTAAGGATTTGGAGAGTCTGTAGAGTCTTGAGTAAAGGACAGGGTATTTTAAGGATTCTTGGATATAGAAGGTGAATCTTGGAGAATCTGTAGTGCAGATTCTTGTCCATTCTTAAGCTGAATCTTTGACTCCATTCTTGGTTTTGCACTCCAGCAACAGCTTCTGCACTCCATAATTTCTTGTTGAACATGATAGTTCTCGTGAAAGGCGTAGGACATTTTAGTGAATCTTAGATGTCGAGGGTAAATCTTTGGTGAAGAACCTTGCTGATCATAAGACAAATCTTTGTCCTTCCCTTGGGTCATATGCCAGCAATACGGTACATACTATAACAAAGCTCCTCAAGTTCTTCATGAGCTTGGTGATTCTTGAGTGATTTATTTTTTCTGAATCTTGGTGAATCCCCATAATGCACCATTTATAATTTTTTGGCCGTTTTGCTTTAGTAAGTGCTATTTGAAAGGAATTTATCATAGATGGCGCATTAAGTCTATAAGACAGATGACATGGTTGGCTATTTTGCTTTAGAGTTAATGCTGGTTTAAAGTTGTTCATCATAGATGGCGCTTTAGTTGACTGGGGGGTCTATTGCATGATTTTTTACTCAATAAACTTAATCAAGTGCTAATTTCTAATGATCTGATTGGCCAATAGCCGTCTGGCTGCTGTGGAAAGTACAGTTGTTCACCGTTAAAATGAGGTTATACCTGTAATATTAATTGACTCAATGATAACAGGAAATTAATAGGTTAACCATCATGCGAAATAAAAAAAATCCAAAGAGGAATTTCGATTGGTTTGGCAATCACCTGTCATTTCCATTATCTCATTATGATTAAAAGTGCGCTAATTTGATGCATTTATGACAGCTGTTGGCCGCCATATAACCTTTTATGTAATATATACTCTATGCTTGTAAATTCAATTCAGAAATTTTCAAGGTCTTGATTAAAAATCTAGGCTACTTTCATAATGCTCATTATCTTTATTAATGATATTAATCAATGTTTTTAGGCTAGATTTTTTTTCAAGCACTTATTTACATTATAAACCCCATCTCACTATTGCCCTAATATAATGTATATTTGCAAACTCTTCTCCAGATTATAACACTGATAATTTTTTATTTTTTAATGTAAAATTTTGAATTTGTTAGGTACTGTTTTGTTATTTAAGCTTGCATGCAACGTTTCAAAAAGTTTTGGGATAATTTTTCCATGTGTTTTGAGTTTTATCATCAGATAGGCTGACCTTACATGCATGTAGTTGTCCTCCTGGCCGCTAGGCTTATATTTTTGCACACAATAAGTAGCTGACTATAGCCAAAATGGAGTCTGGGGAAATTGTTAGCTGATTTTTCTACAATTTAGGATGGATTCTTTGAATTTGTGATCAAAGAATATGTGAAAAAAGCAAAATGGCGTCGCTTGATATGTCACTAAATGGATAAATATAGGCAAAAAGCAAAACAAAATGGCGTTGACTGATTTTTTAATTGGCCATTTATAGACACATAGAAAAATATATAAAAAACAAAATGGCGTCTGAGGGTATTGCTAGCTTGATTGCTTATGATAGGATATTTGACTTTGAACAAAACCGAAATGGCACCTGTCGATTGGCAAGAATTCTGTGAAAAATACAAAATATTCTAAAATGGAAGTAACAAAACTGCTACATGTATTAATGATTTATTGTAAAAAAAATTTAATAAATAAAATGGTGCCTGAATAGCTCTCTGCTGAGTCTCCTATGGCTTAATTGTGATGGGCTAGGCCTAAAATTTGATTTTATAATGTCTTCGAAATGATTTTGGCCACTATAACTACCTGCATCGTAGTTAATGTCTTTGTGTGTTCTTATAGTTAATAGGCCATTGTTTTATTTCACAAAGATAGGACATTTTACAATGGTGCTTGACTGTTTTTGGAGTAATTATTTGGTGGGAGACTCCCGAAATGAGAGAGAAAAATAAATTTAATTTTTTTTTATCACAGGCGATTTTAATTTCTTATCTTTTACACAATGGTAAAAAAATATTTATGACTTGTTTTTTTTTCCCTCGAAAAACATTAAAACCAGGTAGAAACAAGCAAAAATGAAAGTTTGTGACATCATTGTGTTGATCTGTATGAATCAGTAGAGTTTTCACCTCCCATATATCATCACAAGTAGTTTTTTCTATGGATTTGGAAGGGGACCCTCCTAAAACCCTCTTAAAATCTTTTCTGTAGATCTAGTTTTTGGTACCCTTCATTCAAAAATCTTACATTATTTTTTTTTCCACTGTCTTTCAATGTGGCCCAGCTAGGGACTCCCATTGTTCTTTATTTCGGTTGCTTATCTGTGTGTGTGACCTCTCCGACCCCTCCAGGCCCTTCTTCTTGTCATTTTTTTGAGGGGGGATAAGGTGAGGGGTGAGGGGGTAAGAATCAGGGCATGTTTTTCGGTGAGCTACCGTTTGGTTTTTCAATTTTCCCTTTGGACAAATCTTGATCAGGACTCTTAGGGTGCAAATTGGGTAAAAGACTGTTGCTTACTGGTTTCACTCTTCTTTTCTTCAGTTTCAGTTGGATCCCCCTACCCCCCAAACCCCCACTTGTACATCATGAGTTGGCCACCAATGGCCCCAGAAAATCTTCTTCTTTTGTATTTGTGCTCTGGTCCCGCACTGAAGATTTATATTTTTTATTATTTCCCCTTCTTATTACCCCTGTATTGGTACCCCTTGGTACTTGTCAGTTTTAGGTTTATTTTTTTTGAGTATTTATAGATATGTATGAATATATATTAGCCATTGGGACTGGTTCTTGGGGTCCTTGGCACCCTAGACAACCCCCAGTTTGGCACCTTTCTCTTTTTTACGCATGGATGGTACCGGGTTTCTACCCCGACGTGTGTGTTGTGTACCCAGACTTTACACCATTTTTCATTTTATTAATTATTGACCAGTCCACTGTGTGGACATTCCCATTTATCTTGCCTTTGATGGGACACTAGATGACGTCATTGGGTGGCCTTTGGTTTGGTCAGCTGTAGAATGTTAATTTTAAGGCTCACCTTAAGATGCATGTTTTAGTGTTGCCAGGTTTAGGGAGGATGTGACCCTAAAATGCACCATCTGGCGTGCCACATTGACGGTAGCAAATCAGGTGGTTTTAGTATCACAGTTTGTATACAGAGGGCGCTACTTTTTGACAACTCTTAAGCTTTGGCGAGTAATGTTTGGCTGATTTCAAATGAAAGTGTATTTCTGACTGGAAATTGATGCAGTTTTGGGGAAGCCTGATTATTTTTGTGTATTAATTGTTTACTGGGTCTTATCAGGTAGTTTTAGTACCACAGTTTGTCATAGAGGGCAGCAATTTTGGGTATTTTTTAAGGTAAGGCGAGTTATAGTTGGCTGGGGGACAGAAATTTGTGTATTTTTAAGGTTAGGCGAGTTGTAGTTGGCTGGGGGACAAAGTTTGGGGTATTTTAAACTGGAAATTGTTACACAAAATTTGCTTTTTCTCATTATAAAGCTGAATAGATGATAATGGTCAGTGAAAATAAGGGAAATTAGTATTTTTTGTTGCTAATAGCTTGTTGGAAATCATCCACTTTAGTATAAGTATATATGTATAATGAATTGTATTGTGTGGGTGAATTAAACCCATTTTAAATATGACATTTTTGGACTGATTAGGTCTTTGAACTTAATTGCCCTTTAATTGATGACCCTGATTAGACTGTTTGCGTTTCCCATGCTTAGAAAAGCTTCAAATGAGACTTTTTAGGCCTCTGCTGTAGGCCTATGCTTGCTGATTAAAAACAAGAATTATTATTTTAGTGTGTCCTGCTTATCTTATTTGCCAATCACAAATATCAGTTGTTGAATTTGGTGTTTGATGTTTTTCATCATATAATTGTTTTCTAATTTTAATTTTTTTGATTAAGACTGTTTTTACTGCATTTCTGCATACGATAGCGTTGGCCTAATTAATACTCGTGTGAACAGGGTCCAGAAAAGGATGTTTTTTGACGTTTTGGGCCAGTAACTGATTAAGTGTTGACATTTCTCACGGAAAATCATGCTTCTGAATATGGTGTAGAGATAGGTCTCAAAATTATTTACCAAAGTATTTTTTATATCTACATCCTTATCATTCTTCAACATATTTAACCAATATTGAACTTAATTTATTTATCATAAATTCGTGGCGAGCTAACGAGCTCACCAATGAGTTAGATTTGCATGTTTTTGTATAGTTTTAATGCTAGTTTATAAATGTCTAAAAACTTGCCTAAATTGCGGCAATTATTGCCATGGATTTTCTCCGGGAAAATAATATAGCAAATTAATTCTCCCTAATTAAAATTTCTTAAAGCACATTTTAATTGCAGCTATATTTGGTCTGTTAATTAGCGGGCAAACTATAATTGATTGTAATTAACTTGATATGCAAGCTTACTAAACATGAAATCTGATTCTATCTTTTATACTTAGTATCTCTGCTTGACGTTAATTGCTAATTAAATTTGAAACAATAATTATGTGCAGTTGTATCTTCATCCTGTGCTGTAATCATAACGTTTTAACTTGAAATTAATTTCGTGTCCTAATGAAACAATCAAATTAGTGAAGGATTTCTGCTGCAGAACTTGGCATGGCTGACAGAAGTTTTTGGCCTTTGTGTTTTTCTTGTAAAATCTCAGTTTTATTGACAAAATTCAGAAATTTTCCCTGGTCTTTTTTATTTTAACTTCCTTACTTTTCCTGGTTTTAGTGCAATTAAATGTCTTATTGACAGAGATGTTAGACATGCACTAATTACTCGTGCTGATCTTTCATCCTTTCCATATAGTTCTCTTAAAAATCCTTTCATTTTGTATACTGTCCTAATTTTCTTGAATTTCTGTAGTGCCTGAACTAACTTTCCATTGACAGTAGTCCTAAAATGTCATGACTTCTTTGAAAATTGCAACTTATCATGGCAATAACCATTGACAGAATCCCTATAATGTCAGTTCTTATGGCTAATTTGTGAAGTTTTGTTATAGAAGCCCTCAAATGTCATGAGTTTTTAGAAAATTTGACTGATTAAACATGCTTATCAAGTCTTATTGACTTAAGTCCTATAAGATGTCATGACTGCTTTGATAATTCCAAGTTTTGGTGAGAGGAATTGACTTTTTCGATGACTTTATGACTTTTCCTATATTGTCAGGACTCATTCATAATTTATGGGTGCTTTTAGATCAGTTTTTATATGTCATTACTCTTAATTTCAATTTTCATTGACAGAATTCCTCTAAAATGTCAAGTTCCATTGACAAAAATCCTTATATTCACGAGTTTTTGGAAAGTTTGAACTTTCATTGACATGCAGAATCCCTGAAATGCCAGGACTTCCTAGAACATTTCTAGTTCCTTTGACCATTATATAGTCCTTAAATGTCATAACTTTTTTATGAAATTTAAAGTAAAATTGACAGAATTTCATAAATGTCAAGGTTTCTGGGAAACTGTCAACCTCCATTGATAAGTCATGAAATATAAATTACATTACATGATTTTCATGAACTCAAATCCCTATTAACCGAACAAGCTAAATTCACCAACTTGTCAATGAGTTTCTTACACTTCTGACATTGATTCCATCTCAGATTTCAATGATAAATCTGTAAGCCGAGGATTGATAATATCTGAAGGGAAACAGACATATTATTGACATGGGGCCAATTATTCAGTTTATTCTCATGCATGAAATGATAGCCACTTCTAACTTGTAATTCAGGTGTATAAATTTCTGTAAATGACTTAATGGAAATAGGCGATTGGGGGTAAGCCTAGTTTTTGGGGAATCCATGTACTGGAAGTCACCATCAGTAATTGTATTTTTTTTTTCTCAAAGTTTTATTGATAGAGCTTAGTTTGAAATTAGTCAGGACCGGTTTTCTGGCCCTCTGTGAGCATTTCGGACAATTGGCCCCTCTACCTTAAATGTCTCCCTTACCCCACTTCACACTAATTAAAAAAAATTTGAATTTTGACCTGTTAACTTTGCAGGGTTCCACATCGTGTGACATGTAGAACCCCCCCCCCCCCCCAATCCCCCACACTTCTATTTTTAAGGGAATTTCCCTCGCAACCTTCTGAAAAGCATTATACAGGTATGCTAATGAGGACCAGGTGATCTCTTTGAATAACCTCTGGTTTTTTTCTTCGTTCAATTTTCATTCCTTTTCAAATCTTTTGTCCTGTCTATGGAAAATAATTGAATAAAAAAAATGGCGGACCAGAACTGAAGTTGGTGAATTGTAATGTAAACAAGGTGTCCATTGAAGCTTCTAATTGAAATGACAGACAAAGGACCGAAGTGGTGGTGACATGGGGGGGGGGGGACAGCTATACTTGATTGGACCAATGCTGCTGTTTGTGGATTTTTCATTTGGTAGTTCTATAGTTTTGTTCTCGTAGGGGCCAATGCAGCCATGTTTTTTTGGATCATTTTTCTTTGACCCTGGTGCTGCTTGATGAATAATAACGTAATGTGGACAAAAGATCCTTTGCAAATCCCCAACCCCATCGGTAGTGTCCTTTTTTTAAAAATTGTTGTTGTTGTTCAGCTTATTCTGGTAATTTTCCCCTAGTTTTAGTCTTCTTCCCTCCCCCCACCCTCTGACCCCTTACCCCCATTGGGTCCTCATCATCATCGGAATCATAATCATCATCAAACAATCATAATGATAAAATGGCTGCACCTATTTTTTCCCATCCATTATGGATAACCCTTTCAGCACCCTCTTCCTTTATTTTGATTTTTGGGCTTAATCCTTTCACTATACTTGATTAA
Source organism: Proteroiulus fuscus (assembly GCA_034700285.1). Classification (NCBI taxonomy): domain Eukaryota; kingdom Metazoa; phylum Arthropoda; class Diplopoda; order Julida; family Blaniulidae; genus Proteroiulus; species Proteroiulus fuscus. The sequence goes on from JAQIXP010001089.1 coordinate 12,850, forward strand.
ATTCCAAAGTGGCTCCCCCAACCCTCCCTCTTGAAGGGGGCAGATGAAGCCCCCTTTTTTGGGGTGGGGAGGGAATTCTGATTGGGTATAGTTTTAGTTCGGATTTTAGCATGGATTTGCACCTCCCCTTTTGCTCAAATGGACCCTGAGACACTCTCACTCCTTGGGACAAAGTTATTTTTGAACCTGGGGCTATTTGGTGTGCACCTTTTATTCCTATTCAATTCGTACCTCATCACACTCCCTTTCGTATGTACAACTTGTTCTGTATTGGTTAATGGTGACGCTTTTGTCCTCCTGTTTTGGCCCACCACAAAAAGCCACCAGCCTATATTCAGCGCCAAATATTTGGGCCCGCAAGAGGTGTAAAAAGGGGGTCAAATTCGTCTTTGGACTCCTGAGACTCTGTACAGGACTGCTCAAAGGTGTGCGTGGATTTTAGGACCAATAATCTTTACTCTTGTCTCTTGATAAGATTTTGATACTTGAGCTGCCTTGATATACTGTTTGGTTTTACTGTGTTTTCGGTGCGATATTAGTGTTGATTGTGTGTGCAGGTGTCTTGTGATAGTTTCTTGACTACGTGTTGTTGTGATATGGATTGTAGCTGACATGTTGTGCTAATATGGCCTCCACAGTCCCAAGGTGTGAATTGATTCTTAATACGGAAACTTCTGAGTGCTATTACTGCTGTGTTTGGGACAATAGGAATGTAGGCGTGTGTGCTATAAGGACCATTGGACTAACCAATTGTTATCAGAAAACTAAAGGCAGCTGATTACACTTGAACTCACTGAATGGTTTTCTAATATAGGCTATACGGTAGGACATTCTAAAAATATTATTTTCTCTTTTTAAAAAATCATTGTCTGGTTGTAGTGGAAAGAAATGCTTGGTTCTGATGTAACCCTTGGCACTCTGTAAACCAACCATGTTTATGCTTTAGATGCATACACCTTGCAAAATGCTCCAAAATGGCGGTCAGAATGCACGTGCGTTTTCCAGCAAAACGAATGTAATTGGCACGTGCGTGCATTCCAATTTGGAACAGATTTCGAGAGAAAATTGCACTTTTAATTTTCGTTTTGCGGGTAATTTTCTATCACTTTCGATGTCGTGGTGGTCGGTACCCATATGGTTTGTTTACTATGAGTCAAGCATTATTTTGTGATTTTGAGTGATAACCCAGGGCTCATAGGTCAAACATCTGTATGTAGGTCATAGCCCATGGTCAGAGTATAGTTCTTCTAATGTCAGGTAAAGGCCTATTCAACTTTACATTGACATTTTATTATCATGATGGCATGGTCTAGACTTTGTTAGTTTACTATGAGCACTGATTGGACTAGTTTTCAAGTTTGGAAATTTGTGGAATGCCACTTGATGCTATCCTGTGGATTTTTCATAAGTTGAAATGCCTTCTAATAGTCATAAAAATGGCTCAATTGTGGTACCATGAAACTTTGATATGGAACGCTTCTTGCCAGGATTGTGGTTTATAATAAACCATGGGTTATCGTTGACCCAACGTTTTACTTTTTACTGTTTTACTCTATGTATTTTTTCCACATTCATATAAATTCCATAAATGTTTCCCCCAACTCTGCGATTCCCCCTTGCCCCCCAAATATTTTTTTTGATAAGGTTTAATTACAAATAATGGAAGTTAATGCAGGATCTTTGATAAACTGAGCAAAGTAGGCCTGTAGTCAGAAATTACTATAATCCACTGATTATTGGAGAGTTGAAGTTACTGATTGTGTCGGGGATACTATTATAACCAATGCATTTTTGCCACATTAAACAATTTTAAATTATACTTTTCCCCAAATCAGCTATTTTTTTCTCCTCTCAAATCCTTGATCAGGATTAATTAAGAATAATATAACTAAAACCAAGATGCTTGAAAACGAGTGTGTAATCAAAAATTAGATCAGGATATTTTTTAACTATTTGCCTCCCCCCAGAATTTTTTTAATTACTTGTTTCTTTATCCCCCCCCCCCCTCCTCCTTCTCCGGCCAGTAGTTTTGTAACTAGTTTGATATAACTAATGCAGTCAGTCAATAAATAATAAGCTACTAATATCTTGAATTTCTCATCGTTTTTTCGCTTTTTATCACCTACTATCGTCTGAGTTTAGTCTCCATTTTTTTGTACGTATTTTCATTCATGTTTTTCGTAACAGTTGTATTTTCCTTTGCGCATGCGCACTCGGTAGCTACAGACGACTATTATTGATCGGGTTTTCTTATCGTGGTAGTTGCTCGTTTGGCCACCATGGGGACCTAGTATACTGTGAATGGGAAAATCTTGCTGAAAAGCACGAATAGGAAAAGGTAGGCCTAAATTGGAAGCAGGAATTCAAATGTTTTCTATACATCGTAACTTCTGTTTTTGCCTGAATTTCCCCTTAAGTTATGGGCACCCAGTTCTTCTTGTGGAATTTCTCTAGGGTCACACTATATTGGTGTTTACGAAACTTTTTTCTCCCCCCTCTTTCCTCTGTGTGATATATGGAGGCATTGACCACTGGTCAAACGTACTTACCTGGACCCGACTCTACTTGCACCTTTTTTTCTTCTTCTTCACTAAACGAATTGTTCTTTGTGTTCATTTGGGAAGGGGACTCTTGACCGTCCCTCTTTTTCTATTATGACCTATTGTCCTGGTGCTGGACATTTGGGAATTTTGAAAAGAATGCAAATGACCCAACATGGAGCATGGAGGATGGCCAGACTGAGGCAAAAGAAGATGAAAATGGAGCAATTTTTTTTTTTTCGCTTCAGGAAAAGTTACAAATGGTTAATGGAAATTGAATAGTTGAATAGTGGTAATTGAAAAGCTAACATTAAGTAAGAAATATTAATTAATCTAGTTATCGGGGATTATTCGATAAAACTGCGCTTGTGAGCATTTTTATTTTTTATTTATTTTTAATTCATAAAAAAATGTTTGAGAAAGGACAGAAATGTCTTAAGAAAATGAACAAACTTTTCACCAAATAATCAGTAAAATTTGTAGGAAAACATGAAAATTATATAAAAGAAAGTTAAAAATAATTAAAATTATGTAAAAGAAAGTTAAAAAATAATAAAAAATTATATAAAAGAAAGTTAAAAATAATGAAATTTAGTCAAATTCAGGTTCGTGTATAACGAAATAGTAATAATTGACCAAAAACAAAACTTTTCTTTAATTAGTCATTAAAGGATTTTCTAAAATGAGCATAAAAATTTGCAAGAAACTGAAAAATTTATGTAAAAAACATAAAAACTTGAGGAAAATTACCTTACATTTTTCATTAATTAGTCAATTAATGTATTTCTCTAAACTATAGGTAAAGCACAACGAACTTTACATTAATTAATCATTATAAATTTCTCTTCATAAGAAATTTACATAAATATAAGAATTAAACTTAAGAAAAATGTATCTTAAACAAAGTTTACATTAATTACTAATTAATTAATTATTGAAAGTATCTCTAAAATCTAAGTCAAATCAAGGAAAACAAGAAAGTTACTTTAAAAAGCGACAATTTTAATAAAAACTATGCGTACATTAATAATTAAACATTAAAAATTCATTAAAAGTATACATTTATGCAAAACGAAATCACAAGAAATTTACTTTTAAAAATCTGACGAGTTTAACAAAAACGAGCATACATTAATTAATAATTAAAAATTCTCTAAAACGAAATTCAACAAATCCAGAAAAAATTATAATATAAAGAAAGATCCATTAAAAATATGCAAAAGATAATTCCCATGCAAAGTTCAAGCCTTTGAACACCCAATTCCAAAAAGCCCGGTAGTAGTATGATAAACAGCTGCCGTCCAAAGCGCTTCATTACCGGCCGGATAAAAGTTGCGTCCGGGGTCGATTCGAATGTTGGCTGCAGTGGTACCGCTCATCCCGTCTGCCCGTGTCATTTTATTTCCCTACCAATAGCATAAAGATAAACCGAAACCAGCCATTAATTACATACTGTTTTCCCTCCGCATTTTTGCCAGGCTTTGATTGGCTCGACGCGTTTATGCCTGATTATTAAGGGCCTGGCTAAGGGGGGAAATACTTCTCATCTTCTGTTTGTGTGTACTTTTTTTTTTCTCCTCTGCATTCGCTTTCACGTAAAAACATCAATTGCAAAGGCGACTCCGACGCAGCAAGTAGGGGGGAGAAGTGAGCGGCTTTCCATCGGTATACTTTACCCAAAACGCCAGCAAAAACAGCCGCCAGCCGAGGGATGTTAGCAGGGTGCGTTTGTGTGCGTGTGTGCCAGGCAAATGATACGCCCTATACCCACCATCAGCAAGTCTATGACATGCGCACTTACCATGGAGGATATTTTACATTAATTTTCATGCCATTTAACGCCTGGTAGGCTTTCCCATTGCCACAGTGGACCTTAAGACGTCGGCCTGCCTGTTCCAAGCGAGCCGCAGTAATTAGCTGCTGGCCGGTGTGTTATTTTTTTGTGTCTATAACCTTACCCGGTGGATGATGATGATAATATTATAACGTACCTGGAATTAGTTACCCGTTAATGTGGATATATGCGAATCTGGAATGTGCCGGTGTTTTGGATACTATAGCAAGGGCCGACATTCCGTTCAGTTGTACGAATGGAGAAAGTGGAACGAAGTCGGACTTACTACTACTGCACTAAACTTCAAGGTATATTCTTTTTTTTTCGGTGTTATTTTTAGTAGACCGGGGAGGGGCGTATAACACTCATACATATTCCGAGTGATAACGGATAACACTCCCCCCTTATATGCCCCAACATGCAACGCCACCGTATACCATTCATTCCATCGATGGAATGGATAAAATGGATGGAACGGTGCATGCGTGCATTGGATATGGGTCCTCCTAGCTTGCACACGTGGGGTTATTGACTAACTACACGGGTTAGGATCGTGAACCCTGGTGTCAAGGGAAATACACCCCCTGCCTTTTTGTATACTGGGAAAATGTCAATACTTTTTTTGCTCTTTCGGTAGGTTTTTATACTCAGCTGTTCTTTCCCCCCACCCTCAATGGCTTTTTTTCCCCCCTGACTTTTTATGGACTCGGGCGTTTTGCACTCTGATGGACTCGAGCCTTTGGTATGGCTAGCTTGGATTTTTTGGGGGAATTTGGCACAATGGGATTGAATTGACCCAATCATGTGGAATTTGAGATGTTAAGGATTTTAGCACTTACCTGGGCGTCTGTAGTTAAAGGCCCTACTGGAAAACTGGCTTTTGGGCCGTTCTGGAATTTCTGAATTGGAACGAGGCTTACTGGGACGGTTCTGTTACATACTTCTAACTAGTTTTAATTGAAAGATAATAGACATTCCGAAGGGGTTAATTTCCACTAAAAACATGTAAATATATTAGGCCTCATTGTTTAAGGCTTTCAGTATACTGGGATATAAAATAGTTGTGGGTTTTTTCTTGGACTTTTGTACAGGTTTCTTGTAGTTCAGGTAGACCGGCCGTAATTTATAGAATCCAATTTTAGGTGTTCTTATTATAGGCCTGTGTTTTGGTCTTTCGAATCGATAAAAGGGCAAGTAAACTGGTTTATTTTAAAAATTTCTGTTGGATGGGGTATAGCACAGGTGTGTTTTTGTCTTAGAATGCACGCAAGTTTAATTACTTTAAATGCCTTTTGCATGAATAATTTGTATGAAAATTTGGGTTTGGACCTGATTATTAGTCACCTGAACGAACTTTTGAAGGTTTTTCTTGCAAATCTTCTGCAACTTTTGGGTCTGTAATTTCTGAGTTAGTTAAATTGAGCCGTACACACCTGCATGGTTTTTTTTATTAATAAATCTGTAATGTATTTTTCATAAATTTTGAGTCTATTACGCCATATATAGGCAGGAACCAACATTTAATTCTTAAGATAATAATTTCTTTATAGGAATGTAAATTTTTTGGTTAGGCTTATCATTCCGAACACCTGATTAGGTTGATTAAATTCATTATATGCCCATTTAAATATATCTTGTCCGAAATACAAGCATCTTAGGCTATTATTTAACAAATGTATGAAAATATTTCGCATATTAAATATGCATATTTATTAATTTTTTTTAGTTTTTATCTAAATGTTATATTAGGCCTAGTAGCAATGTTAATTTTTCACGTAATTTAAAAAGCTTGGGACCTGCAATTTATGCCTGCAAATTCCTATAATTAGTTCATGTTAGATTTTTTTTAAAATTAAATATTTTTATCCAGTGAGAATTCTTATAGCCTCACAAAGTTTCAATCTTTGGTAAAAACTGTAGTCTGATTTTTTTTTAATTACGTCTATACTTAAATTTTAATAGTGTGCAAATTAAGAAAAAAAAATTCAAATAATGTATTTTTTAAAAATAGGGCCTATAGAATTTTTGAAATTTCTGTACTTTTGTTATAGGGCCATCATTAGGCTATTAAGAATGAATATTTGTATTGTATTTAGGCATAATTAATATTTTTATAATATATTCTTTGTGTAATTTTACTCCATTTCAATGTTTTTGCTAAAATAATAATTGCATGGGCCTAAATACGTATACGACCTAATATATATTTATTTATTCTTTATTGCCAAAATGAGGACCACTATCGGTTTGATACGCCATCTGGTGGTGCGATGCTGAACCAAAAGTAGTAGGGCTATGGGAAACTATGCATGAAGTTTCTCCATTTGATAGGTCCCTATAATGTTATTGTTTTCTATAATTTTCTAATTATCGACCTGTCAGTAATTCAATATTAAAATCGCAAATAGATAACACCTGTGTGCGTTTATTAAAATAACGATTAAAAAGGCAGCGTATTAATAGCATTATTTTCAAATATGAATTTACCGATCGATACATGAAGGCATATGATTTTGTAATAATTAACCAACACACTTATCATTTTTATGAATTTTAAGATCATATTATATGCGATGGAAATATACTGGATAAATCGATTTTAAGGGGAAAACGCATGCATGATTTTTTTTGGTTTTCTGTTCATTTTTTGTGTGTAGGTTTTCGCATTATGTAAGGGGATGAATAGGAAAGTGAGTTTTTGTGTTTTAGGGATCGATATAACACACTCAAGAAAGTTGGAAAATAATCGAGCATTTTGAAGGGATTATATTTGTTATATTATGTTCGGCATTTTATTAAAAAATTTCCAAGTTTTATGAATGAAATTTTTAAAAAAAGTCTTAAGTTATCAAAATTCCTTATTTTAGTAGCAATTCTAGTAATTATAGCCTAGTTGCATAATTTTATATGCTAGATATTCATAAATTATTTGTTCTACAAAATCAAGTTTATTTTTTTGGAGTAAATATATAATATTTTTTGCAGTAAATATAATAAATTATGTAGTAAATATAAGATTTTTTTGTAATAGGCCTGACTATTTTTTAC
>JAQIXP010001090.1:0-20269 GCA_034700285.1 Proteroiulus fuscus
ACTCAAAATTTCACTGAAAAATCATCAAAATTTCGACTTAACACTCGGTTGAAGCATAGACAAAGTTAATTTAACAAGTTTAAAATGGTTTCGGATAGAGGGGCGCAATGGTCGCGGGTGATGGGCGCCAATTTTGTCCCTTTGGGGTGGCGGGGGGGCATGGCCCCTCCCTTGGATCCGTCACTGATGCAGCCTACCCTAATATAAACGTTTCTAAAATATATAATTAGTGACATATAATTCACACAGGTCATCAGAATACAGTTTAATCCTGTGCTAGGGGGCGGCACAACAGCACGTTAATGCCACATTTGTATTGTGAATTTTTGTTGGAAGGTGGCGCAGTTCCAAATGAAAAAAAAGTTAAGTATTTATAAAAATTTGTGGTAATTCCAAAATCTGCAAATTCGATTTGAAATTAGATCATCAATTAATTAACAAATTTGGACAAGTCAAATGTGGAAAATTTTACCGCCTTGCTCTAAGCTCTTGCTCTAAGCACTGTCACTATTCTAATAATGTAATGTCCAAGCTAGATTCTAAATACTGATAAACAGCATTACAAAAGCACAACTGGCTGTTACATACTTTTGATCCCCACTTAATTATTAATTGAAAGGAAAAATTAACATTTAATTTGAATGGTGCTAACTTTTTGAAGTATCCTAAACTTAGCATATAAAGCTGTGTGTATTGAAGAAACCAGTGAAAATTCTTTGGATTCTTCAATATAATCTACGATACCGGTACTGTGTCAAGGTTTAACACAAATTTCCTTAGTCATTATTCATTTATCTTCAAATTCCGTTAATTGTTTGTAGATATTCACGAAACATGAATACAAGAAGCAATTAAAGGTAGCTAGGTTTAATGGATTGCAGGAAGAGTTTACCTTACGCAATTACAATCCTATTTGTGGCCAAAAAGTAACACATGGTGAAACTGATAGCAATGAAACGTGAAAAGTTTGCTAATGTTATTTATAACTAAATGGGAAATATCTAATACAAGGGTGGGTCAGAAGTCATCTCTGCAGTGTACTTTATTAGATTGGAAAAAATCTTATAAAACCGAATTCCATCAAGGCCTAGCGACTAGCGTCATTACTAACAAATTAATAGTAAATGCTTACAATAAAGGATGGCAAGAAAAGATTTGCAAATTAACAGCGCACATTGAAATTAATTAAAATTAATTCATTAGCAGTGAAAAGAAAATGTGTGGTCATGCAATTGCAAGGTATAAAAATATTTAAAAGGAAGGAATGATTTTGGAGGCATTTACACTTCTGCAAGATGCGACCAAATGGCTTACTATAATAGGTTCTATAGTAGCATTTAACTTTATCTTAGTTCATAATTTACACCCAGCGATTAGGAAGGAAACTATGTTTGTTCCGTGCACCTGTCCTTTCTGTTCTGTTCTGATCACTAGGTGTTAATTGTTAACTAAGCTTAATTTGACTATAGTTAAAGAGACCTGAAAATACATTACACATCAAATCTGATATAAGACTAGGAAACTAACATCTGAAAAAAATTTTATAGTTATATTTTAAAAGCATGCAGGACCGTGGCCAGAATTTTTTCCAATTAGGGGTGGGAAGGGGGTACCACATGGACATGGGCCCTATTTCATCAAGACTCTAGAATCTAAAATCCTGAATTTCAATCCAGAATCCAAAAAGAAAATATTTTCATGGAACAAAGCCAAGAAAAATGACTCCATGGAACATTCCCAATCCTGAAAATCCTATCAACTCCCATGAAAGATTCTGGATTTTGAATTAGGGATTGTACGATGGAACCAAATTTCTAGAATTCTGGATTAAGATTGAGGATTTCAGATTCTATAGTCTTGATGAAATAGGGCCTGATCATTTGTCTATGAGATGAAAAGTTCGGGAGGGGGAAATAAAAAACCTCATTTGTCTACAAAGGATCAAAGAACTTCAGGGTGGTGAGGTTCCCCTGGCTACGACTCTGATGGCATGAACATAATAAATTGCTTAGCTTGTAAATGACCAAAACTCTAAGCTAGTTTAGACTGCAAAATCAAAGAAATTTTGTTTTAATCTTTCAGTTTTGAAGTTTTAAGTCAAGTAGTTGCATCTTGCATTCATTCACACAGTGTCATTGCTTAATTTTTTGATTAAAGGTCTTAATGGAATAAAAGTTTGAATACCTAGACTGTCGGAATTTGTACTACTTCCTCTTCTGGAGTGCATCCTCCATAAATGTGACCTGACGTGACCTTTTGTTCCGGTGTGCACTACATCCACACTTAAACTACGAGGAAAATGTTTCCAATATAACTCACTGTTACATGCGTGTTGATTAGAACGACTAAAAGGATTCATATGTTCATTTAATGAATAAAGTTTCTGAGTAATATCCTTTCCAACGAGGTTGTGTATCACAGAATCCAGAAATGGTCTATTTTTAAGAACGTGTTGCAACTTACGACGCTGCCAACATAAATATTGGCTCGGTTCAACAGCCGTTATAGTTACCTGAAATAAAAATTAGCATATTATTTGAATAACTAATTATATATCAAATTTAACAAATAACTTGTGGTTGGAGGACAATGCTCAGAAGTGAAATTTTTTCTCTGCTTTGGTTACGATTTGGGGGTTAATCATAAACGATAAATCTATGCAAATTACTTTATTGAGTGGTTTTTCACTAAGAATTTAACATTATCTTATAGCACATAGTCCAAACTAACAACCATTAGACCCTTCAGCAAAGCTGCATTAAATCGTACCAGTGTAAGAAGTTACGGTGCATGGTTTAGCAGTGGTTTTGAAATATTTTTGAGTATCTTGTATTTCATACACTATAGTGCAATTTCATGCAGTCTTATAGAAAGGACATTTGCATAGTTCATGTTCACATTGAATTACTTGCCATTTTCAAACATTACTTATTATTTTTATTTTATCCATTGTATTTAAAAGTGCAAGTATTTTTAGTGAAGTTTTTCAAAGAGAGAGGAAGGATTTCCTTAAAAGTTTTAATTTTGAAAAACAAAAAATGACCATGCAAACTTAAATAAAAACAAGATGTCATCGTCAAGGATATAATTTTATTTCTGATTAAAAAAAATATTAGAAATGGTGAATTCACAAACCATATAGGCATATGAATTTAGAATTGTATAATTAATTATTTTTATTTCCACACTCCTCAATGACCTGAACACCTCACTTCCTTTGGTAAATTAAAATTATAAACTTACACCTTACTGGGTTAATTAATGAATTTTATAGAAGGCCACAATATCTCAAATTACGGTTACTTTTGCATGAAGGTCTCATTTAATAAGGATTTGAAATTCAATAAAAGCTACATTTTTTGTATACAGGATAGTAGCAACATCTGCAAGTTAATAAGATGTAGCTATAGGTTTCCAGATATAGGAATTGCGTATAAAAAATGCCTTGGATAAAAGAAAAGCAATGAAAAATTTGTTACGTATTCTGGAAAATAAGCTCTATGGATTTTTACACATGGATGGCTATATGAGATTTTAAAAAATGCAGGTAAACCAGAATGACTAAAATCAGTGTTGTAGAAATAATTCTCCCGGTAGCCATCAGATCGATATCAAAATCAACCAATAACCAGCAATGACTTAAGGCTTAAGCCATTCTTCCCGCTTTTTCAGATATAAAATTTCCCAAATCTCTGAAAAGAGACTCTCTAAAGGCTCATGACCTTTTGAATTTCAATCAAATTTATTCGAAATCAATTGCACTTAATGCGTCAAGCTCCACTTATTATAGCGCGAATAACGAGGGAATTAAAGATAAATAAAGTGAATATACACGAGCTTATATGCCAAAAAGTTGGAGTAGAAGTTTGTGCAGCTTACAAAAATTTCAACAACTTACAAAGCAATTTAAGGATTTTCTAGAATATAAAGGAACTCCAAGCGAGAATAATACTTTGGAAAGTTTTGCTAGAAGATTTCGGAAATAAACTTTTAAAAGAAGATACTTGACGACGTCATTTTATTTTTACTTAACTGTATAACAAATTTATTGCAAATCAGATTGGGTGTCCTTTTTTCATGTATGCATGAAAACGCTTCTGCAGAAACAATTTTCAGAACTGAGTTACCTCATTACAAATCATGGAGAAGAATTTTGGAGAGAAATTTTTATGCATGCAGTTTACATTTCAGCAGAAAATATAAACATTTTTCAGCCAACATTTTTCATATCTTAATTTTGAAATGCATTTGCTGCAGAAATAGGTATATTTATCTTCCAAATGGGTTTATCAGTAAAATTATTCTAGCATTTGCTGAGCCTGCATGTGTGGTTACGCCTTTAATCATACATGAAGTGAAAAAAGCAAGATTTTTCACACTATTTTAACGATTCATGCTTGCATATATTTTTGTTATAAGCATTTCTTACCCAATACAGGGTGTCCCGGAATTTAGGATGGCAAACAAATTAAACAATGAGTGGTTATAATAGAACCCCAAACATGCATTTCCTATCAAGTGCATGTCCCAAAATGTGCGGCATTGCCAATAGATTGCCAATAGAGAGAACCAAAAACCAGGATCATTTGTTGACATGGATTTAATAGCAAAAAATGCTTGTGTTTGTGTTCTTTATAATTACACCCCAATTTTGTCTTCCTATTTCCGGGGCATCCTGTATTTTTTGTATGAAGGATTCTTTGAATAGCACAATGCATGCAAATTGCATTTCAGCATCCAATTTGATGCTGCCAACATGAATGGTAAAAACCCAAGAGAAAGTTTCGCCAGAAGAAACAGCATTACTTTCTATTCCACCGAGAAGAATATGCAAAAGGATAAGACCAATCACCTGCATGCTTGCATGAATGTGATATATCACTTTTTTCCACCTTTACCAATTGAAAATTTGTTGCCAATTTCAATGCAATTTATAACATTCATTGTATCGAAACAGTTCCATGCACATGCAAGGTCTTTACAGAGAAACTCAAACATCTACTGTGCTTTAGGAAAATATCCAGAGAAGTATTGCAGGCTGCAATATTTCTCTGGATATAATTTAGATGTACCTAAATTAGGTTTATTTTTGGTGGTAAGGTGTGGGGTGTCCCGAGTAAGGGCAAATCAAGCTGGGGTGTCAAGGAGGCCATGTTTCCCTCCTCCCCCCAACCCCGGGGAGGAAGGGAGATTGGGAGGATGTTACAAATGGAAGGTTAAGAAAAAGGGAAGATGTTTAGGGCGGCAAAATCATCCATTGGACTTCAGGTCAATAAATGAAATTAGCACGGAAAGTGAGCTTAGACTGACATTTTGCTCGCATGGAATTAGCAAACGAATCCGTCATACTTTTTAAAGATTAGTACCTGTCATGCACATCTGTTAAAGGTCAACCAAGACGCATGCCCAGTTTCAAATTGTTGTTGTTTGTATGTTTATATTATACTAACCCCTGTAAAGTAATTAAAAACAGTTTAATAAGCCTACCTGAAATAATTCATCACTGTCTGTAGGACAAGCTTCCCATTCAGGAGAATCGATAAATTCGTTTGGCAGGATGTAATGTAAATGCGCAGCTTCACAAGTCACTTTTAACCTAACAAAAAAAATATAAAATATTTGAAATAAAAGAAATAAATCCTTTAGGAAAACTGAAAATGAGGGAATGTCTATGACCTACTCACAATTTCAAGAAATACATATTTAAATGAAGGTCTTTAAATTCCCCTTAAAATATTCAAACATTTTTAAAATAGCAATTCCTACGCTTTTCTAGTGTTAAGCTTGGGTTAAACAGCAATTTAGGGAGTAATTTTGTAAACTGACATTTTTGAGTGTTGACATTATGGTACTGGTACGTGCTTTACTGAAATAACACGTAATGGCAATATTACTGATCATGCCAGTTATATTTTCTTAAAATAAAATCACATTTAATTTAATAAAATTCTCACGTCAACTGACATCAATTAACAGAATTGCAAGTACATTTTTAGGAAATGTTAAAAGTCAAGCCCATAAAGAGCTGATAAAACTGCATGCAAAGACAAATTATCTTAATTCTCCAAACCTATAAATCCAAAACGTTCTACTTCTCTTTAAGCCTACCAATTTTGCTTAAAATTACTTAAAAACATAAATTTTCGACTTATTGAAATTGTCTTAAGTAAGAAATTGCTGCTTTATCATTCAATTAACAGGAATTTAACACATGCTTAATGATCAGTAACATTAATGGTTCACGATTAATATATCTCAATTTAAAATTTTAAAGCATAGGGCCTAGGCTACATTAAAAAAATACTCACTTTCCATTTAATAAAATTGATAGTCTTTCATCAGCAGACGTCACATCCTCTACGGCATAATGAGCACCTTCATCCAAAAGCACCAAGTCAGCATCACGAACAAGTTCTTGAAAATCGCCTTTATCCATTTCCAAAGGTTTGAAGATTTTAGTATAAACTTCCACAAATTCTGGTTTGATTCTGGGTGGAAAATGCTTATAACTCAAATAAGCCACATGAGTCAAATTAATGATTCCGAATGCGAAAGTCCAGCCGAAGATATCCGGCGCACAGATATACACTCCAGCCCATATTGTAAACATAAAAAAGCCACAACAAAGGATACTCCTCATTAAAAGTATACTTAATTTGAAATTGTGAGGGATGAGAAATGCTGTGGCATAGCACAAATTGGCAGTCTGAAATAAGGTATGTTGAGCAGGCTGCCATTCTTCGCAATGGGACTCTGTGCCATTGTCAATGTCCATGTAGGGAGCATCAATATCCTCGTCTGAAGATAATGGCAAACTAGGAGTGCTATTGGATTCTGTAACAGAAACATTTAGGACTGATGACATTGGAGGCGGCCATTTTGCACTAAATCCATCACTGTAAGCGACAAACATAGCAAATGCTGTGGTGTGAGCAGCCGCAAGACTTGCGGAAGCCATCATTTTGAACCAGGACACATCAAGTGCAATGGGCATCAAACCACCTAGAATGAGATTTTGAATGAGATTAGAATGAGAAATTGTAAAAATCAATGTCAGCAACAATTCTCCAATTTATCAAAGTAGTCATGCAAGTTTACCAAAATTCTCACAGAATTTCTAAGAATTTTCAATCACCACATACAAAATTTCTATTTTACTATATTGCAATGTATTTTTAAAAATGTAAAATTAACTAAAATATAAATTTAAATGAATTATAAACTACATTCTTAATAAATGAACTTTTCAAAAGTAATTTTAAACAAATGTTATAAAGCAATTCAGCAACAAATCTTGAAATGCATACAGTACTATTCATGCAAGCATGTTTCTTAAAATGAAAATGAAATGAAAACTTAGGCCAAAAATCATTTATTTTTTAAAATATTTTTACTAAAATAAATTAAAGTATACTTTAAAGGCAAACGAAAATGCATTTTAAAATACATTCCTAGTAAATTCATTTTCAACAGTAATTTTAAACAAACGAACATATTAATGCATTTGTAATGCAAACTTCTATGCATTTTTCAATGTTTACTGAAATACTTTTTTAATGATATGAAACACCAGATTCATGTCCTTAGATTTACTTTTCTTTTTCTTTAACAGAAAAAAATTAATGTAGCTGTCAATATTTTTTTTACGACGAAAGCAAGATGACATACGAAAAGTTTCGAAAAAAAAGAAATTAAAGTTATTCGACGTACAGGAAGCCATCACATTTTTTTGGCATTTTTATTTTAGATGCAAACAATGATGCACTATTTTGAGATTGCACTTGTCAAAATTCACCATAACAATATATCATAACAGGAAACTATTGTCCATTGCATGCATGCATGCTTAAATGAAATGAAGCTAAAAAATTAAGAACATTTGCCAAAGTTTTAAAGTAATTTGGCACAACCCTAAAGAAATTGCTATCATGCATCTATAGCTATATAGTTGCCATGCTAAAAGTTTTAAAGATTTCTATTGAATTAACTAACAAATTGTAAGTAAATATATTTTCTTATATCTTTTCATAGAAACTTTACGCACATTTAAGATTTAAATAAACAAATAGGCTAAAGCAATTTTATTGTAAAATGAATCCGAACAAGGCCTGTTAGCTTAAAGTGTATATGAACTGATAAAATGAATTGCATATAACCTGAACAACATATAAAACCAAGATCTGTGCATATTGTTAATACCGCTATCCTGAATTGATAACGTGGACTGACATCATCCTGATTAGTGTATAATGGTTAATGTCAGTTTCCTGAACTATGTATAACCTGAATAAGCTAGCCAAAACATGAATAATGTATAATGAATAAATGTCATTAGTAGAACTAATATAATTATAAAATCTGGTTGTGGATGGTCATTTGCCACAAATTATATATATACTTCTATTTCTGATTTATATAATATATAAATCAGGAATTGGTAGTTCAATATAATGACTATTTCAAGTTTGAACTAATTTGGATTAGATATATACTAGTATACCTGTAGGCCTACTTCAGATTTTGAATTATATTTACTTACAATTATATGTAATAATTATCTTATGAGTAAATAAAATTATATTTAATTAAGATTATTTGTTATTTAGTTTAGTATAGGCGATCCATGTTATATGCACTTTTGGAGACTCGTTTTTCATTTTGAACCATGCAGATACATTATATAAATAATTTCAGAATTGGTTATTCCAATTTATACATCAATTCCTTTATACGCAATTCCAATTATTTGGCACCAAAATTATACGCACTTCAGGTTATACGCGTTATTCATGCTATATGCACTTCAGCCATCCCTGTTCAAGAGTGGTTTGAAGTTTATATTGGGAGTGTTCTCATCCATCAATGGCAAAATTATGCATTATTCTTGAATGGATCCACAAACTTTGAGCAAGCATCATAAACTGTTACAGTAAAAGCAACCTTTTCCAATAAAAAACTTTCTCTAGGTCCTCAGTTATGAAGGACGAGTGCATTTTCATTTGATTGGATTTTGGTCATGCGGCCAGTAATAAAAGCCAACTTTTGAAATAAATGCTATATTTTTATTTTTTTCTACAGGAATTTACAGGACCAAAAGAGTTATGGTATATAATATCGTATATATTGACATGGGCCAGCATCTTAGCCAGACTGAAAATAGGATATTTGTGGAAAAAAATAAATGGTAACATTTGGCAGACGGAAATTTAAATCCTTAAACGAAATTTAGTTGTATAAATAACATTTATGACAATGAGAACAATTCAGGCATTATTTTATGCATGAACAAAGTCTGTGCCTTAAAACAAAGCACATATAGTTTTGCCAAGAAAATTCAAATTCTTTCAGCAGTTTAGTGGTGCTTAAAGGGAAAGTCCCACTTTAAAAGATAGTGGTTATAGACGGAAGAGCATGAAAAATTGGGAACGGCATCGAAATTGTAATTTTGATTTGAGCTTACCAATCAATAAATAAAATATCATGAATATATGAATTTGGTTGAAAATGCAAAGCCCATATTGACACCATTTTACTCCAGTGTGTAGTGCCCTCTACTGAATAAAAGGCATCAGCTCTCGTGAAACACGTAGATATGCATGTCCCAGAGGGCGCCACCAACTTTCAGTATCTGCTGAAATCTATGTAAAAATGGAGCCTAACATGTACTTTGCTGCAATTATTATTGTCACAGCCATTCATAGTAAGTGTTTACAATTTAACTTGCTACGAGATGGGACTTTCCCTTTAAAAGCATACCATAAAACAAATGAAAAAAGAAATAGCAGAAATGTAAGGATACTAATTTACGAGTATATTGCTCTAAAATCAATATAATCGAGCACGAAATTTGCATCACTGATTTTATACCACTTCTGAATGAAAAAAAAAATACTTGTACTGATAATGTTATATAATTATCTCATATGTATTAATTCTAAACGATCGAGCAATATATTCAAGTCTTATCTTGTTCCTTAAGCAATTACATTCAATTGAATGTCAACTCATGTGTAATAATTTATCGTAAGAAACTATTACTGAGGTGGCTACACGGAAATAAATTTATTTTATAACAAGTTAACAAAATCTCATTTGCTGTAACGAATGAAAATCTTTCAATTTGGAGAACTGTTAATAAATTACTTTGACATTTATATACTTCTCTATAAAAAAATCTAAATTGGAGATACAGTATACATTTACATAATAGTGAACATTAATTTACAGGGTGAGCCATTAAAATTGATTCCGTATGTAAGCGTGGATATAGCCTATATCCAATGAAATGCACAATTACATAATTTTGTGCTAATTAAATGTTGCTTTTATCAAACATAAAACAAAAAGTTGTGACCTCAGTTTAATGGCACATACAGAATAAGTAGAATAGCGAATGAGAGGGGGGAATGAGGTCTGCTTCCCCTCCCCCTCATTGGGCTTGAACCGTGTTTTTAGGGCCCTCTTCTTGAAATTTTGGGTGGGGGGGGGTGTTTTAACATACAAAAATTGCATTTCTGCTTGGGGAAGGGGGGCTTTAGATTCTAATCCCCCCATCCATATGACACTGTATGTAAATGAAACCAACATATATAGAAAAAAATTATATTTGGGAAGTTAGTTATCAGTGGTTGTTAATGCATATAGCTATGATGCGGTGCTGACTATGGGTTTGGGGGAGCTCAAGCTTTTCAGTTCCCCTCCCTACAATTTTATTGATTATTACACTGTGTAATGGTAAAAAAGATTTTCTCCATTATAAGGCATCATTTTAAGGATATTCAGCCAAATCCTCCCAGTATCCTTCCCCTACCCAATGTACATTATTATTTAAATTTTGGCTATAACCCTGTTAATATATAGTAATCATATATATTTATTTTATGTATTTTAATTTTATTTGATTACATATTGGGACATGGAGCACATTTGGTTTTAATATATCAGAGTACATTTGTAAGGGACTGGAACAAATTCCTACACAAAAACTTCATTCAAATATTAAAAAATTAGCAATTATTTTATAATTATCATGCTAAAATGGTATTTTTACTATAGTGATTAATTTTAATATTATCAAGAAACATGGCTTGAAATGACTGCAATGAATTCGAGAACAGCATTACAGAATGGGTTCTTGTTAATATGTTTTGTCAGTTAACTTATACCTCAATTAAGTAACACATATATTATTATTATTTTAATCTTTTTGTTGTAGACACTGCGGCAGATTTGTGTTATCCGAGGCCAATATGCAGCACGAATCCTTGAAAGCACGGCATGTGGGTGAATTTACTGCAATCTCATATATATTTTCGCATTTCTACATCTCTCGTCACCAATTCTTGCACAAAGATATCCTGCTGTTTAATTTTAGTGTTCATAAATGTTAATAATAATTATTGTTTAGTGTTTTTGCTTCACCTTTCCTCCCTTATTCACCACAATTGTGTCATGTTAACATACAGGATGATTTTGAAAACATTTTGGGAAATTACTGTTAAAAGTTTATCCGTGGAATTGAGATCACCTATGCACTTTTAATTCCAAATATCTGCTATAAAATATATCAAATTTTTGCGGAACGTCTCCTGGAATACAGACTCCTTTCAAGGCTTTTATCTTAATAGTGTATGATGAGTAAATGAGTACTTATAAGAGACGATTAAAGGTGTAATGTATTCACTTTATTCTTTTTATAAATTTGTATGTAAATGTATATATTACTGCATATTTTTTGTATTTCCCTTTACAAGTATTTATATATCTATAAAAAGGTATGACTTTCCATTTTCATTTTCTCTGCATTAATAATGTAATGCTTACTGGCAATTCCAATTAAGGCTTCCGGACTTTTGGAGACTTCCCAATTGTGAAATATCTCTTAATCAAAATTAATCCCATTTAAATAATCAATACAACAACGTATATTAGTATACTAAAATAAGCACAAAAATGACATTTGGTAGTGGTATAATATCACAAACATTAGGAATGCTCTGACGTCATAGGCCTATATAACTTGGATTCCTAACAATATGAGCTATACTTGTTTGTCGAGATTCAATTCAATTCAACTCAGTACCCTACGATAAGCATATCATGATGCCATATGGTAGGGGGGTTATCCCACGTCATTCAGGAGGTACTCCCACGTCATAGAGTTATGACTTAAACATCATCGTTAAATTAAATTCCTAACAATTTCGAACTATTTTTAGGAAGATTATTCAATTGTATTATAGAACGTAAGAAAAAGGGCCAATGATAAGCATCCGTTCTAGCATGAATTTCCTTTAGAGGATTAGAGTGAACATGCCTACCTCTAGCATTAGAATTTAGCTTAAAGATATCAGAAACTAAATTTAAATTACATGGCAAATTAAACCTTTCGAACAAACCCATGCTACAGAGACTCTTAGAGGTTTAATGGGATGTCTATATGATAGAATAAATTTATTTCACTATAGAAACAACATTCAATTTTTTTTACATAGAGATGAAATTATGATTCCATTGGTTGTATGTTAGCTAAACATGAATGATACTTACAGTCTACTATTATTTCTTTAAAACATGAATGTTATGTCACTAATAATCGATAACCATTAATTGACTATATAATTACATACATCCCGACGACTTATATTAGATCCAATTTGCATTTGACAACTTCAGAGGCAGCCTTTTGCATGTAATTTAATTATTACAGAAAAAAAATTTCTTAGATTCTCGATTTCCAAGTAATTTTCACTTCCTCTCACGTTTGGGAATTTCTTCCTTGCATATCAGCATTGCAAGATTAATTTAATTTGGTCATAATTTTTTTTTAAATACAAATTAATTTATTAAGCTAGTTAATCTCTATCAGCACATCAAAAGGTTTGCACATTCTTACATTGTTTTAAAAAAAAATTACTCAGGTTAAACACTTTGTAAGGCTTATTAATTATCATAATAAAATATTAATTAATTATCAATCAGAAAGCTGGTACTAGTGTAATGAAATGCTAAATACCATTGTATTCCCAACTTATCTTTCAATATATAAAATAGAAACAATGTATTTGAAATAAACGTTTTCTTATTTCCAAGTTGAAACTAATGGGAGATTAAATGGATCCAGTTAGCAATATTTAATTGGCTACATTCAAGCCCTAAATGGAAGCTAAACTATTCAGTTAATTTTCTCAAAAAAGGAAATTAGTATGCAATTTTGTTCAGAAACAAAAGAAAATCCTTTCCAACTGCTATTATAAATCTTTTTATACACTGCTCTCTAATTAAAGATAATTTTTTTCTGCCCTTTGAAAGACTAATAAAACGCCAGAAGAGACAACATCAAGGTTATATCATTAGTGAATATATCTCTTTTCATTTCATCTCGGTGCAATATTGTTAAGAAATAAGACTTGTTTACACATTTCCTTAACTGTTATCGAGTCGGGTATATTTTCAGACCAATAAAAAGAAAGCAAAAAAAAGTGCCATGGATTGTCCCCGAAAACTTTTATTGTAGCAGAAACACAGAAGTTGAAAAAGAAATAATAATTTAGAGGAAAATGCTCGAGGACATGAATTTAAAGGATTGTGATAAAATCACTAATAGCACACTTAAATGAATCAAAATTGCTGGCACGTTTATCATTTTTGAAACTGGTAATTTAATTTCTGATATATATGACTTAGGATTTATCAGAGAATTTCCAATCAGAAAAATATAGAGAGAGAGACAACATGTGCTGCTAGCAATGTTGCAAGGTTTAAACGATACAAGCGATCGAATAAGCTAAAAAAAAATGTCCACTTTGACAGAAACTTTTTGGTCTGATGGGAGTTAGGATTCGATTAAGTATCAGTCTCAAGTGAAATCAAGTGTCTTAGCTGTCAAAAAGTAAGATTTTAGTTGCTTTCGCGATTTTTGTTATAAATGATCATTAAGTCCAAAATTTTCCTGAACAAAACCACATTTTCACTGTGGATTCAAACAGAAGAGGAAACTTTTGCAAATTAAGCCTAAAAATTTACACATTTAGAAATTGGGAGTGGTTTTTGATTTTCCTATTAAAAGGTGTGGCATGTATGAAATATGTGCCCAAAGAGACAGGGCGTTTGGGGATACTAATGTTTAAAAATGCCAGTTTCAAAATACTGGAAAATATTGTTCAATATAGGCCTAATGCATGCTTGAAAATGCTGATATAACCAACAAACGATTTTTCCTGTGGGAAATAGCACATCCCATGTGGATATTGGTTTTTGATGGTTTTACTTTAACTTTTTTCAAAATACCAAAAATTATTTTAATTTTATATCTAATATAAGTAAATTTGCCTAAAATGCGTTTTAAATTTAATTTTTTTTATTTTAAACTTTTTAAGTTTTTCTTTTTAAATCGTTTGTGGACATAATGTTGGATACAACATATATAGGGAATTGTATATAGAAACGTTTGAACCAACATATTGGTACGTACCGGTACCAGTCTATTAATCATAAAATAAACCATCAATGGTGGAACCGCCAATACCAACATGCTACTAAGATAAGGCGTTTCGGGACTAATATTTGAATTTTACATAAATTTATAAAATTTACAAATAGGAGAAAATACAAGAAATTTGATATTTTCATTGACTTACATTGACCAACTTTTTTCCAGATTAGCTTATTAATTTAAATTCATTATTCATACATTGTCTCTATTATTTCTATAAATATGTGGATTTATTAATTTGGACTTATCCTCATTATTACCAGATCTGAAAACTCTTTAACATTTTAATTCCTATATAAATACTTCTACTTAAGTTCTATTTAAATTAGCCAAAAGAACAGCTAAGTCTATCCTTGAAACAAGTCAATCTTGAAAGCATCATTAAAATAAAAGCAATTTACAGACAAAATCAACTGGAAGTACATGTTTCCCAAAAGTAAACAAGTTAAGGCAAATTGTGGTCCAAGCATGGATTAAAGCTTCATAAATATTAACATAATTTATTTCATATGTTGGCATTAGACTATATATTAACGAGCTTTCAGATGTAAGCCACTTGCAAGAATGATAGCCTGATATATATGCACTTCACATCATGGGATTGTTTTATTTCTCATTAATAAACGGATTATCCTTGAATTTTGTAATCAGATAAAATAATTTCAAAGCATGATGTTAAGCCAGCATTCATATTCATATAATGTATTGCCCTTTCAAACCAATAAAATAACAATAGCCCAGCATACCATATTTCCTATATTGTTGACATGGAAGCCATTTACAAGATTATAATGAGCACTATTTTAATAATTCATTGAATGGGGGAATATAGTTGCATTATCCATTTGAAATCCACTCCCAATCTAGCAATTATCAGAAAAAAAGACAAAAGTTCCCCCTAGAAAACGTTGTATTACACACAGGTATTGCAGTGAAGCCTTCATTTTTTTAAAAATAGAAACCAGTGGCAAATTAACCAAGGATAAAATAAAATCATGGTCGATGTTGCTAAATATAGCAAAATACTCCATGTATTTTTAAATTTTATGTTTAAGCATGGAGCCAAAGTTGAACAAGCTTCAGAAAAAAATACTAAAATTATCTTCAGCATTTCAGCCAAACTCAAGTTAGTTTCTACGCTTTCCTAGTGCATCACATATTCACACATTTTCACAAAAACGTGTTTCAAAATTAAGGTGTTTCATTTATGCAGAAAAATTGATATTAATAATATGCATAAAACTTAATTTCAAAACGATTTCTACAGAAGGTCATCATGTTTATGCAGAAACTTTCAAGTAGCATAATTTCTGCATTGCTTAAAGGTACATTTTTCAAAAAATTGTCACCTAATCCTGAAATACATTTTGTGCAGAAATTGTTATTTTTCTAATTCAAATAAGATTGCATTTAAAAGCACAAAAAAGGCCTGATTAACAGAAAAACATTTGTCTATTAATTCTCATGAAAATATTAGCTGAATCTGACGAAAAGGTTAATGTATAAAATTAGTTATCATTCAAGCATTTTAAAAACACCTAAGAGAATATTTTCAGGGTCAAAATAAAAAATAGTTGAATTTTAAACCACCCATGCTGGTTTCCCAATTCCCAAATATTTCCATAGTTTATATCAAAACCAGCTCCCTTTACAAAAAAGCTTTCACTTTAAAAAGTTAAACTAAAAGGCCCAACTAAATATAAGCTTACATCAAATTTTCCCAAAAATTTGTTAACTGAACAATTTCCTAATACATAGGAAATAAAACAGATAATCCCCAGCCCAAATATGTAAACCATTTCCCCTTACAGCATGAAGTGACCAATGATAAAATTCCCACTTGAATTTAACAGAAATAAATACTCAATCAATTAAAAAATACTCACAGAAATTTAAATTTGATTTCTTGTCCAATTCCTTTACACAATAAACGCCACAAATAAAAACCCGATGCCCATTGTCCATATCTGAAGATATCACTCATTACTGTGACCAGTACAAAATCAACGGTTTACTTCCAAACTGGCCCATTTCAGTGCAACTGCTCTTGAATGAACATTTTTGATTGAAACGCATTAGTTTTTTAATGATTAAGCCAAAATGCGGTAGTAATGCAGGTAGAAAATGCCTTAATTTTGCGAGCTGCATGAAAACCGATGGAATCCCAATGACATTGCATTGTTGTAATCCACCAAAACATTGCGACAAAAGGCGTAATAGTCGTTAGAATAAGGTATATTACACATGAGATATGATGGCAGAATTTCAGAGTGGAAAACTCCAAATCAGCATGGCTGATGCTAAGGTTGCTATAGCATTTTCGTTCAGGATTAGGAATAGGAAAAATAGCATCGTATGGCTTTGCTGGCACAACGTAAATAAAACAGACGTGGTTGAGTTCCGCCGCAGTAATGCGTCATAAGAAATCGCAGGCAGTGCCCTCTTCAAACCACGTTATAGCAAATAATGGTTTTTCACTAAAACCCTTTTACACCTTAAATAACTGCAGGAAAAGTACAAAAAATGTAAATGTGCAGGAGGAAAAAACGTAAAATCATTGTGGAAGGGGAAGGAAAGGTAATTCATTTTAATGATCGAGATACTATCCAAATTGATTATTTCCAAAAAAAAAATTTCTAACAGAATAATTGAAAAAGAGAATAAAAATGCAAATTAGAAATTGGAAATAGTTGAAGAGTTGAGATCAATTGAGAGTTTTGAGAAAAATGCGTCCAAAGAAAATTGAATTTATTGCATAAAAATTAGGTATTTTAAAAATTCTGAGCTAGCTTATTTTTTTTTAAATTAAAAGTTTTGCTTTGGGATACAAGTTCACATTTTGGTTCTCTCGAATGGAATCTACTTGTTTTGAGCCCACCTTAACACTATACCCAAAATTGGGTACCTAATACCCAAATTTTGAACATCAATACATTGATTCTGGCATTTTTAATCTTTAGTGGGCGAAATAAGCAACTTCTCAATTATTTTTGAAATAATTGAATGTTTGAGATGAAAAACCCCATTAGACTAGATTTACCATTTTTAAGAAAAATGCGTTCAAAGAAAAATTGAAATTTATTTCATGAAAATGAGTTATTTTAAAAATTCTGAGCTGCTATTTTAAGATAGAAAGTTGCACTTTGTGATAAACGTCCACATTTTGGTTCCCTAGAAGGGAATCTACTTGTTTTGAGCCCACCTTGACCCTATACCCAAAATTGGATGTATAATACCCAAATTTTGAACATCGATAAATCGATTTTGGTATTTTTAATCTTCAGTGGGCAAAATTAGCAACTTTTTCCTATCTTACCTCAATTTTGTATTGATTTAGCGGATAGAACAACACTTAGCTACAATTTTATGTAAATATATCATTTTCAGCAAAAATGGATTCATTTGGATTTTGATCTCAGTTCTTCAATTGTAATAAATTGTTAGCATGTTTAATAGAAAGTCATACATTTTAAAAAAGATTTTTGCGAAATCCAGACTAACTCTTTTTGCAGAATTCTGTACGGTAGAACAATTTTAGACCAAGAGTGTAAGGTGAAAGGTTGCATTGAACATGCTTTAAGAGCCCTTTTGTAATATACAATGAGCAAGTTTGGCAAATTTTGTAAAACATAAGTACCGACCTCATATGAAAAATTGTCAACTATAGGCTAGTTACTTAGTCATTTACACATTAATTTTTCAAATCGGGGTCCCAAAAATTATTTCGCTTGCAATAAAAGTGGAAAAAATTCCTGATTATAAATAAGAATATGACAAAAAAATTTCAATTAACTTATTTGCACTTTCAGAAAACCTAAATTTCACCTTTTGTATGCTAGTTAGTTTGGTTAATAATTAGCTACAAGTCAAATTTTAAAATCAGTGTACCCCAATATTATTGTGCTTTTGATTTCAAAAATGTCTTACAATGACTTTATTAATAAATGCCAGCAAAACATAAGAATTTTCTAATATGCTAATTACAAAATTTCAGTTTTCTAAGTAAATGAATTTCTGGGGAAAAAGGCAACCGCATGATTTTCCTCTTTCGTATTCCAGTCCAAATTTATAATTTACTAATAGGATTCAGGTCATTTTCTTTTGTCGCTTAATGAGTTAATTAGGGAGGTAATCACGTGATGTAAGTCCACTCTAAAGAGTTAATTTGCAATAAATGTTCACGAAAACACAAGGAAATTTAATTGAAAGGCAGTTTCAATCGATTTTGCATAAATAAATCAGTCTTAAACGTGGCAACACATGCATTCAGCACAGGCCCTCAAAATTAAAAACATATTTTTGTAATTGAAATTTCCAGGAATAACCACATTGTGTTAGGCCCACATGGGTGCTTATTAAATAATGTGTCAGATAACAAGATTGGATCACAAGCTTAATAATAATGCATCATTATGCAGCAATTTAAATAAGGGCCTGTTTTTCGGTTGCTAAGAAGTCAAACAATAAATGGAGAAGGGTGAACGTGCTATATCCAAAAATTAGTATAAAATCGATTTGCCTTGAGATGTCCTTACAAGAAGTGAAAATGAATACTCCTCCCTTTTTTTTTTCAAAAAATTGACTACTATAATGAATATGTCCTTCCTGCTTCATATATTATTTGTGGAAATGAGGAAACTTATTTTCAAAAAATATTAAATTGCGAAGCAAATTTGGCGAAAGTCTTGTCAAGTTACGAGTAAAATTGAAAATGAAATGGGAATGCTTTGCATGTTTATTTAAACGATGTACAAAATCTAAATGCAGACAGTTCAATGCCCATTTAGGGTGCGTTTATGTAAGCAGCTTTAAGTGGGAAAAAAGCAACTTTTAGCGGGTAGCGTACAATTTTAAAGAAACACCGCTTCTGCTACACCATTTATGAATGCCGAGGAAGCGCCAAATTGCCAAGCATTCAGCGGAAAGCAGAGCGATGGAAATATCTACTGTCAGTAGATATTTCCCGCTCCAGCCAAGCGTAGCTTGCTCTCTCCAGATGCATGCTGGGTTAAATTTTGCATAGATCTGGATGCAAATTTTTTATTTGCAAACCAAATTGTGCTATAACATAATTGGTTATATGCCTGTTGTACAACCTGTTATATAACATTAACTGGTTATTGGATGATGTACAATATGTATATTACATGAATTTGTTACAAGCTGCATAACTTTGTTTTATAACACATTTTGCGATGTAATGTGGACACACCTTAAAAATATTCGTTATACGTCCATTGTACAATTTGTTATGTAACATATTATGTAAGTTGAATACCTGGTCAATACCAGGTTAACACAGATTAACAAGAAATGTTATATAACATGATGGTGTATAACTGATGTTATATAACAAGTTGTATAACTTTGGTATATAAACTATTATGTAATGTAATATTGTATAAGTTTGTTATATTTAATAATCTTATAAATCCATCTTGTTATATAACATGTTATGTAACTTTGGTATCTTAAATATTGTTATAGAACATGTTATATAACAAGTTAATTAACATGTTATGTAACATCATGTTATTTGTTTTACTAAATGATGCTATATAACACCATGTTATATAACATGTTACATAACATGTTTTATAACATGTTACATAACATTTTTATAACATGTTACATAAAATTTTTTGTAACATGTTACATTAGGCCTACATAACATTTTTATAACATGTTACATAACATGTTTTATAACATGTTACATAACATTTTTTGTAACATGTTATATAACATGTTACATAAAATTTTTTTACATGTTATATA